>SMLS01067700.1:0-66928 GCA_004785975.1 Popillia japonica
TTTTTTTTTCGTGTTTCTAGGGAGGTTCACATACCTTACAAATGGTTCTATAATAAGTACAATGCTTGTATGATATTCAACAATATTTACGATTCACTGTACAAATACGAAGTCACCTGTCAAAAAAAATAAATAATAATATTACTTAAAGTACTGGCTCCTACATTAAAATATATAAACATCAACAGTTGAGAACAAATATAATAATTAAAAAAATGACATTGCACGTGTATTTTTTTTTGAAAAAAATAGAGATATGAAAACTTAATTCCCAATTTTGCATCGTCCAAAAACTATAACAAGATACAAGAAAAATAATAAAAATAAAAAATATCTAGAGAACAGAACAAAAAGTAAAGCCAATTTTCTTTGTCTTTAATGCAATGCAGGAAAATATATGCATGTATATTTTATGTATATATAAACCTTTACATGATTTTTTATACATTTAAAATATATAAAAAATAAAAAGAAAAATAAGAAAAATTAATTAAAAACTAAGTTACAATAAATAACTTGAAGATAATATATCTACATAACAATACAGCTACAACACCAATATAAGTATGTCAAATTTAATAAGTGTCTTGTGGCAAGTGGAAGCGAGATCAGGAATATTGTTCTTCTCACATTTTTCTATTTCCCTCTTTGTTTAAATATGTATATATTTCATGGCACACTGAATTTGAACTGCCCATTTTTCAATTAGTGTCACTCTGTTTCAAGACGAAGAAAATATTTTTTAAATAATAAAAACTGTAAACAAGCGCGAAAAAAATCACTTCGTTCCGAAAATACACCTCTTTTGATCTACTTTATAATGTCTCTATTTACAAAAAGAATTGCCGCGACATCTCTCGGTGCTCCAAATAAATTATATTCTGATTAAATACTTATTTTGTTCTCGTCTATCTTGTGTGTGAAATTAGCCTCATTTAACACGTTAGCTGCCCTCTCATTTCAGACGCAGCTACCTCAATAATCTAGTACCAAGGGAAACCACTTTCCCTGTTGGCCCAGGTTCAGTCATCCTCCCTTTTAGGACTAGAATCATATGCGGAGGATTGGTCTTGTCCAAAAGAAAAACTCTCAGGGGATAGATTATCTTGTGGATAATAGAAACCTTCCGAACTCGGACCAGCTCCATTCATAAGATTAATAGTAGGTGATACTGATGGTCGTCCAGAAGTCGACGTCGTCGGTGACGTTAAATCCGTACTCGATGATAAAAAGTTCATTTCAGTACTACCATCGCGACACCATAACTGTCTCATCTCCTGTCTTCTCTGACGCATCAGCATTTTATATTCGGATATTCGCATCTTTTTACCATCAACGATGCAGGTACGTTTCGGCCTAGGTCGGTATCGATAATCGGGATGCTTCTCCATGTGTAACTTCGATAATCTCGACTGTTCCTCGTAGTACGGTTGTTTTTCGGCGTTCGACATGGCTTTCCAACGGGCCCCTAATATTTTCGATATGTTCGAGTTGTGCATGTCCGGACACGCTTTGAGGATCTTCCTCCGTTCATCCTTGGCCCAAACCATGAACGCGTTCATCGGTCGCTTGATGTGCGGTTTGTTGTCGCTGTCCCGTTTCGGCGGTTGTCTGATGATCTTCGCTTTTTCCGACGAGTCCTCCGGGAGCTTGTAACTCTCTGGTCCAGGCCACACTAAAGCAAAGAAAAATAACATTAGCACTTTTGTAGGCTATCTCATTAAAGGATTCATTCAAATAAATTATTTATTACATTGGGACGTTCAACCCTTTTGGTCCTAATTTGTTTCTACTGAATCAAAAATTTTGATTTTTTATCACTACTGAGTTAATTATGTATGCGATAAGTGGTACCCACCAATGAAAGTTTGCTGTATATTAAGTTTAAACTTGTTCAAGACTATGTACACCAAAGATGACTAAGAACAGGAAGATGTGACACATAAGCCATGCCAGAAAGCTAATGGTTTGCGTCACTTAATTCAAAGCACATTGCCAGTAAAACCAATTTTCCGTTATTTGTGGAACCCACACCATGATACAATATTAATCTAAATAAATGTACCTTAGCAAATAAAATTTTGCAGGAGCAAAGATTATTATAATAATCTAATACATTGGTTCTGAAAACTTTCTTATTTATTTTGTAATATTTTATAGTAAATAAAATGTAATATTAAAGTTATAATAATAATAATAATGAATTAACGTAGACTTAAATCGATTAAAATAATAGTAGCGTCCTCTCTTGGGAAGATTGATGTACTTGGTCTTGACAATACATATCTACTAATATTGTTCAGCATACAAAACATAGATGGCTCCGATGGTATTAAATTCTTATTTGATTCAAAGATTGACGACCACATTTTGGTTAAATTAAATAATAACGTGAAAAATATAACACTCACTATTACATGAAAAGAAATCGTCCTCTTTTCCGGGATCTTCCCTCTTTAAATGTGGAGGGGTTGGCAGTCCGTACATCAATGGAAATTGCGGTTTATCCTGCGGTCCCATGCTATCTTTTGTAGATTTCAGTCTATCAGTCGGAGGCATTGGACTAAACTGTGGCGGCACACCGCCAACATAAGGAAGGAAGGCCCTCGGCATCATCATCGGCGGCATCAGTTTGGGAACGGTGGCGGCTACCGGTTGTTCGGCGGGATTTTGCAGGCTCATGGGTATAGTGTGTGGACTTGAACCCGCCGATCCCGAACTGGAAGATTTGGGTTTGGTTAAGTTGAGCGGTGCATCAGGATCCGTTGGATGTGGTGGCGGTGATTGCGATCGTTCGCGTGGCGGTGAGTGCTTTTCGACGATTTGTGCTAAGTGAGCTGTCGCTAGCCAGTTGGTCACTTGATGAGGAGGAAGTAGCTAGATAAAGCATAATAAGTTAAAATTTCGTTTCACTAAGTAAGCTGGGCAGTTATCTAACTTACATGGTTTGGAATTGGTGATTTGGGTACTCCAGGTGGCAAAGTAGCAGGCTGTTGAAGACCGCGTAAATGCTCTAATAGTGGAAAGAACATAAGACTTTGCGGCGTGTTAACCACACTACTATACTGAGCGTTGATCTGTCCTTGTAGCTCTTGCAATTTTTGCTGTTGCTGCAGTATTTGTTCCTGTTGATGTCTGCGTTGGAGTTCCTGTTCTTTTTGCGATTCATTGATCAAGTGAGTCGCGCTGGCCGCCTATAAATAAAAAGAGAGAATGAACGTAGAATCAAGAAGTGGAAAATAGGAACGGTTGACGTACAAAATGAAAACATAAAACGCGAGACGCTTATTATACGCCGCATAAAAAGAAAGTTTTGTCGGAATATTCCGTGAAATACTAGAGCTATTATTCATCGGCAGCTCTAGAAATGCATAAATAGAGGGAATGTATGTATGTATATGTATCTGGGTGTGCGCGTGTGTTAACGTCGCATATTTTTATAATCTCGCGCAATATTCTTATGGTCGTTTTTGTACTATGCGTGTATGTATATACATTTGAGGATTGTCCATCTGTTACATTCCCAATATTTTTCTTAAGTATTTGCAGGTTGCCAAACCGCCTACTGCTACTAAATATATGTCGGCAACGTTCCAATTTCATTCTCCATTCACTGCAACGTCCACACTCTTAATGCATATACTTTCGTACGAGGGATGTTATAGTAATAACGGTCACTGATTTCCTTGTAAATATAATTATAACCAACCTAATAGTATGATAGATATATATGTACTTGAAATGTGATTTATTGAAATTTTTATTTGAACATTACTATTCTGTACTAATACTGATAGCTACTGTTCATCAAGGCAACATACTGTTATAAGAGCGACTTCCGCATTTTTCTTTTGTTGAAGTGAATTACGTCAACAAGGTGAAGCAACTTGGCGACAAAAACTAAGTCTTTACAAAACTTGGTGCAAAAGTATTTTAGATGGGCGAAATAGTTGGATAACTTTTTATGGAATTCAAATTGCTCATTACGTACAACAGCTAACTTTGTCGGGCAGCTTATACGAGATCTTGGCGATATACCGAAGCTTTAGTTGGGCAATGTATTCTTAACAGCCTTGCACCTAGAATGTTTTTTCTTTTGTTTGGTTTGTATGGGTGTTCGTTAGTTCTTCACGTCTAGTGGAATCATAGGCCTCTAGGATCAAACTTTTTTAAACTGCGTCTAATCGAACACTACCTAAGGATTTCGTTAATCGTTTCGAAAATCCAGTAGTAATTGTCTAACTGGAATAGTTTTTCAATGTGTTGCGAGCCTTGAAAGACCACCATTATTTAGGTTATTGCTACTTTAGGAATTCTTCAAAGAAAAAAAATGCCTCAGGTTTTTTGAAATGTTTGTGGGGCAATGGCGTAAATTATAAACAGTAAAGCATGTCTGCAATTATATACTTTCTCCAGCAAAAATGAAGAAGATTTTTTACTTCCTAATATTTCAGTAGCAGAGTTCTAATGCTTTAAATATTTGCACCACTAGTTTAAACTATAGAAAAAGAATTTGGATTTTCCAACATTATTATTATTATTGTGTTTTCTATGCTTCATTAAAAATCGACTCGTGTGGTAATTGTAGCCTTAAGCTTTATTTGTTATGGGAGCTTGTTCTTCAATGTTCTGCAATCTTTCTTGTCAGAGACTTGGCAACATGCTACATGCTTCCTTCATACTGTCCTGTGTTACTCTTTCTGTTATAATTTCGGTCAATAGCTTTTTTATGGGAGTTCTCGCCAAAATCAATAGTGTCTTCGTAACCGCTATAATTTGGATAGCTGTTCTTCATTGTATGCTCATTATACACTTTCCAGCAGACTTTATTCTCCATGATAGTCTGTCAAACTACGCCATTACCAACAGCTAATTTTTCTTCTTTCTGTTGGTTATACATTTTGCTTTTTACCTTCCTTTATTAGGAGCTTTTGATTTGTGTGAAGCAATTTTTAGCTGTTTTTCAATTCCGTTCTTTGAGGTCTCTACGTTTTTGGAAGTAATTACTACGTCTAGATCATTCACATATCCTTTCCTTTCTATTTTAGGAGAACTTGTAAATCTTGTTACGATGGTATTAGCAATTAATACCACTGGAAAGTTTATTTCACCTTTGCAATTAAATCAAACTACTAAACTATAGAAACTTAATGTCAAGTGGTGCTTCTTCTTATTTGATTGGTTCCGAAACTGCTTCTGGGTAGTCAAATGAGAATACTTAGTTTTCTTCATCAGTTGTTATACTTGGAAAGAAAGCGTCATGTTATCCATGGATTATCATTTGAGCGTTGAATCAGTAAGTTTAGCTCTTCATTCTGGCGTAGTTATCTTAAGGTTTCCGTCATATTGCTCCCATAAAGTCCAACCTATAGATGTGCGTTTTTGTTCCTCTCAAAACTTTTATGTCCGGTATTTTGCTGTGTGAATGCACACTTATCGAAAACAAAGGTTTAATATTTATGGAGAAGTAAAGGTAGTCAGTCAATCTTATAAAAGGTTTTACACTCAAAGGGTGTTATCTTTTGACAAATTTATTTTCTGATGAAGACTTTCTCTTCTCTTCTTCGTTATACGTAAATCACTGACTGAATCACTTTGCTTCTTCCATACATGCTCTAAATTTATATAGTTTCTCTATAAGGCTTCGTATGACTAAAGAACGTGTCTTTATGCCTTCCTAAAACTTAATTTGCAACAAAATATTTTACAGACATACAAATCTATCGTTACCATGAAGAGGTTATAATCATTTTCCAAAATTCGTTGAGAAAGAATCACAAAAAGTGACGAATAACCCTAGCGGGCCAACAGAATGAAAACTTAGAAATCAAGGAGGATACATAACTTAACGAGTGTTTGCTTAAAAATAAATTGTAAGAATATGGAAATAGAATTATTGTAATGATGAAAGAAGTCTACATATTTTGTAATTGTTAAAAGAGCATTTAGTTGAGAACCTAACATTTCGCACATTTTTTATTTTGTTTTCTTTTTCAATTTTGTTTGTTATGCGTAAAAGATATATTTACGACAATGTTTGCATAGGTACTCAAAATTTGGGTCTAATCGACAATGAGCAAATTAGTATCTATTGTAGGCAACGTAATAAAAAAATCTATTTTCCATATTAAGAAGCACAGTTCCAAGTACTTCTTAACGTTTCTCTTGTAGAAAACACTTACATATTAAGCTTCATTCTAAAGCAGGGTATCTAAGTAACGTCATTCGATGATAGTACAAAGAAACGAGAAACCAATTTCTCTACATCGATACCCAAGTTCAATGGGGTTATAAATTAGATATAATTCTATGTCGATCATTAAAATCCAACAGAGTGTAAGATCTATTCGAAACACGTATACATCTACACGGACAGACAGACAAGTCAGTATCATCGTACCTCGATCGAGAAGCGTAAGAATTTTAACAACATTTAGAATTCTTAAAAGCGGTTGTTTCTCCAAGCTTCAGTCTCTTCACTTCTATACTTGTAATTAACACGCACCGGAAGTGATACATCATGTCGTAATAATGACCGACACCAGAATATCTGCCCTTCTCTTAGAGGTTTTATTCTTTAACCAGTTGCCAGCACTGTCTCCGCCAATCCTTGTCCTCAGTTAATGCTAGCGTGTATCTCTAAATAATATTGTGTGTTGTATGTGTATGTATAATGTATATCGCGACGTTTGTACCACGTGGCATCTATAAAACGATCTCTCGTCGTCCTCCGAAGACGTCTAACAGAAAGAGAAGATCAGGTTGTGGTGCGTGAACTCGACGACTCAGGGCGTCCGTTATTTCAAGAATTTCCCTATACTAAAACCGTCTCTCTTACAAAATCTCGGCCCCGACATCCGGTGTGTGTGTCTCTTCATTCAGTTTTTCTTGCGTTAGGTTGAGGTCTTTTTCGTATGCTGCAGGACTTTCGTTGACGTATTCGGTTAATTCGAGTACAGTACTTGGTGATTGACAACGTGTGTTAAATTTAATAGTTACGTTTAAATGTGACAGAAACATCATTATTATTTAGATGTATCTATGTTTGATAAAGTATAACAGAGTCATCTATTCTGTATTTTTAAATGATGACACATTTTCGTGAAATGAGATCGGGAAAGCATTTCGTAGCAAGAATTAATTTGGGAAACATTAAAGAAGAAAGTCTCTTCTGGTTTGACCAAAATTCCGTTAGGCAACCCTGTTAATGCTTTAGTATTTGTCATATACTGAAGATATGGGCTCGTTGAGCTGATTCAAAATCAAAGTGTGTTCAACGACTATCACGACAAAAAAACATCAGCAATGGGAGAATATTACACATCAATTTTTGGCAAGCTGAAAATAGAAATTGTCAATAATTGAAGTATAGAGAGTATTGTTCCACCAATGAGACGCACCAACCTACTGCAGGGGCCTATATGGTAAAAATGAGTGAACTGGTGGTAATTAAAGTATTGGCCCAAAAACAGATTACATATTGAGGAATTATGAGGATATTATGCCATCAGCACTGTTCGAGATTTGACCAGGAATATCGATAAGGGAAAAAAGATAAATGGAGTTATAAAATGAATCCTTGAAAATAATTGTTAAAAAGGCGATGACGGCTGTCCCTCACGAATGCAGTTTTCCGACTGTATACAAATAAAACAGCATGGTCATGATCCACATGTCTGAGAAATGTTTCAAAGCCTGGCAAAGCTATACAGTTAGCCTATTCTCCAGCCCAAAAATGTAAAAACTTGCATTAATTCCAAACGAACATTTTAGTTTTCTTGACTGACCTTTAGGGCCTTCGACTAACAGAAGGCATTCGGGGAAGGATTTGTCTGGAAACGGAAAATGCTTTTGAAATAGTGTCGTATAAAGGTCTTTTGCTTCTTTAGCTTTGATTGCCATTCTGGCAACAACAATGTGTTGGTTAAGGTAAACAGTAAGCCATAATCTTTTTGATCGAAAGACCCCTTGCATTGGATCATTAATGATTTTATTCACGCCGTCTTCCGAACATAAATAAATAAGGATTGTAGCTACAGACGCTTATAACATGGTCATTATCTCTGCTCGTCCGGATGAAGAAATTTTTGCTATGAGCCTTCAAAATCTTTAGGATACATCCGTTTAATTTGCGTAGTATAGCACTGAGAGATTCAATAGTGGTCAAAATTAGCAAAATTATAATTAGAACAAAATACATCCAACAAAGCCAAAGACAAAGCAACAGTATAAGTTGCTCCTAAGAATCCATTATGAAACCAGATTTATCATACGTTAGTCTTACAACTACTAAAAATATTATAGCGGAAGCTCTGTGGTGCATTTGCAACTAACATGACGAAAATAATTTTAAGCTATTGAGTGAGGAAACTACAACCAGCATCTTTACCAAGACCATTGGCTAAGCCCTAATGTACGCAGCAGTTGTCAAAAAGATGTTAAAGTAAGTATGGTTTAGCTACGCTATATTTACGAAGGACGCTAAAGCCTTGCTTCATACGCTTTGACAGGATACGAGAATGAGGACCATGGGTTCGGCTATGGAGAGAAAAGACGTTCAAGGTTTGGGTCAAGAACGGTTTTATTTTAAAGAGTATTTTGATAATTTTTGTCTATTAATTGGTTTTATCGTTTAGTCTTTTACTCTGTACCACAGCATGATTGAAGTTTGGCGTAAGCAGTCTGATACACTGACCATAAATTATTCATGAGAATCGACTTTGTTCTTTTAGTACTTCCATAATTCGTTTGCTTTTAATAATTTAAAAAACTAGGAAGACAGAGCATGCAAAATCTGAATTAATACTCACCATATAACAATAAACGAAAAAAAAACACATTTTAAGTTAGTTTATTCTTCTTCTTTCATTTTTTCTACGATTTAACATAGCCTAAAAGCGATACTTTCCTTAGCAAATGATTTCTTTTATATTTTGCGGAAAAATTTGAGGCTCCATTAAAATCCTCATTCATTGTATTGAAACAATCCCCCTCACTTGTGTTTATTGTGTATACTTTATTCCCTGAATATGTTAAGTAGTTGTTAAATTCAGTTTATTGTAATGCCGGAAAATTAATGGGAAACTAAACTCCTGTGCCTCACGCACAAAGTGTATTCAACGCGCATTCAACGCCACTACCATTTAGTTTATTCCGCCGACTTGTATGTAGTACCGCCCGTTTTAACTTTGATCTTTCTCCACTCCATTGACGCACTTTATTCTTTATCGCTTTTCTGATTCATTATAAACTCTGTTACTTGTCTGTTAACAGTTGACGTCTGTACAAATTTTATGTGTCTCACGTGTGTATACAATACCATCCCTCTCCGCGATAGGTATGTATTTTCCTTTTTGCCCAGTTTACGACTATTGTCTCTAGTGAGGCTTGACCTACGCATTTGTGCCACACATCAAAAACCGGCCTCTAATAACTTCTTCGCTGAAATTACAATACAGTGAAGACATTTTCCAAACAGTGGCTTCTGGAATGCTTTAAGTTGTGTATGTATAGAATATGCACGTGGTGCTTCGATTTTGCGTTTTGTAAAGCTAAATATATGTCTATTTAGGAAACATGTTTAGTAAACTTCCGAAGCGCAAAATTTAGTTTTGTTGTTGGGTGTAATGTGTAGTTGATCAATATGGATTTTAAATTGAGTTGTGCTTTAAATATAATTAACCCATTAGAAATGCGAAATAGTATAAGTAATAGAAGTAAGTTGTAAGTTTTTATTAATGTATTTAGATATTTCTACATTTTATTTACCTTATTTTCCTGATCTTATATACATATACTAATTTTATTTACATACACATATCTAGCTTACAAGGTTGAAACGTTCAGCCAGTTACACCTGCCAACTGCAAGTTCTACCATAAAACACTGAAGAGTTTCTCAAAGTTCGTGATCATCTCGTTGCAGTATCTGCTCGTCTCAGATTTTCTTGCTCAGATAACATTGCAAAAGCAGCACAAAGGAAACCTCTGTGCATTTGGAAGCATAACCAGCAATGTTGATTTGCTGAAATATTCAATCTTGCAAGCATAACTTTTAGCTCAAAGTTTTGACAGGTTGTGTAATTGAAACATGTGCAGCTTCCTTGAGTAACTTATCTTTGATTCTATTCTTTGTAGAGCGCCATATTGTCATCTGCCAGTATCTTTATTAATATTAATGGAACTACAATGTCCAGTGGCATTGATCCCAAAACTGAGTTGTTTCAAGAATCAATGATAGCTATTACTGCCAGGTAAGTTAGGTACCTACTTAAGAGTAGAGACTTTGACACACTCAGGTATGTATCAATCCTTTCCAAATGCAAATTTTGTTTGGAAAGCACAAGGCGGAGATGCATTTTGTTAAGAATCTACGCAAACTAGTACATATACATAATATACAAAGGTCAAATAATCTATTGGAATATTATAGAGTGGATAATACTAATGCTTATTATAAAATTACTATGAAATATCCGAAATGAAACTTGTAACAACGCAGAGCTGGATACATATCAAGGGAACAATCTTAAGCAAATGGCCAATCATACGAAAACATCTGAAAAAAAGCTACTGCCCGATTTAAGTTTTATGTTGATATTCTAAAGAAAGATTACTGAGTTGAGTTTTCACTAATCTAGCTCCTGATATAGATGGATAGATCTCCTCAGTTCAAGAAAAAAAATTAACAAAAACATGTCGTTTAGAATACTGTAAGGTCCACATGTCAAATCTTATGACATAAGATTTAGACAAATTGGTACTGAAAGCTTGGTAAAATTTCAATCCGCAAATTGTAACTGTATTCCAATGGGCCTGGGAAATTGTGCTTTGGAAAACCGAGCCTTTATATTTGGGGTTACATTAGTCTTATGATAAAATGTACCTTTTTGGGAAGAAATTTAGATTGACTGCATGTGACCCAGACTTGTCTTTACATATAATTTAGGTATTTACATTCTATTTTTGAGATTAAGAAAGTCTCTGAGTCTTTAGAAAAAGAGCTGACCATTCTTGGATATTGTCGTAAGTATTAGCTTATCTCCAAGTAGCCTGCATTTCAATTCAATCAAGAGTTTTAAGCATTTAATTAAAAAAAAAACTTGTAACAAATTCAATGCAATATCTCAAGGCTTAAAAGTGGATTTGAAGCCTCTGTTTGTCTGACTTCAATTGACAAATAATAAGACCAGATTAACAGGAACTATTGTTAGACCTATCCTCAATATCTACAAAAGAGCTAAAGACCTGAAATATTTGTGTTGAAGTGCACAATTTGGCAGAAGCAAGTATTCATTATACATTCCCAGTGCATGTATTTATTTATATTTATTCAACCAATTTATGAAACGGGGGTGGTGGCATACACTTGCAGTTTGAAAAACTGGAGGATGGAGTAGTAAACCGATTATCGACTTATTTCACCGATATGCATGAGAAAAGTAGACTATTTCCACACTTTGATCCAGAGTCGGAAAAGTATAATATTTATTGCCGGTATAAAAATTACTCGCTCCCCAAAATTTTCGGGTCGGTCCATCTGCTAGAGAAGTCATGATCAGAGTTTCTGTAGTATTTTAAGGAAGATATTATTAATTGTTGCATTGAGTCCAATATTTTTCCCGATTCATGGAAATCTGCCTTGGTTTTGCCTCTACCGAAGAGTTCAAACACTGCACAATTCAAAGATCTACGGCCATTGGAGAGGGTGTTGTATGAACAGTTGATCGAACACTTTGGCACTCGCAGTATCATTCCGCCTTGTCAATCAGGTTTCTTGCGGGGTCATAGTTGTACCACAACACTTCTCAAAGTTACCGACGATATCATTGAGGCGAGAGATCAAGGCAAGCTGAGTTTACTCGTGATGCTCGACTATAGTAGGGCCTTCGATACTATCGATCACGGTATACTACTGTCAATTTTACACTCTGTCGGTTGTCATGCTGCTATGGATAGTATGATCCGTTCTTACCTGAACAATCGCTTGCAGTGTGTGAGGCTACAACATCAATATCCTCGCCGCTCCCTCTCATCCGAGGAGTTCCTCAGGGTTCAATTTTAGGACCGTTATTATTCACGGTTTATACTAGTTGCTTACCTAAATGCCTTAACTATTGCACCGTTCAAATGTATACCAACGATACACAATTGTGTTTATCATGACTCTGCTATCGCTAAAGTAAATTCTGATTTAAGTAATATACAGGAATTCTCCATTAAGCATGCGGTGGTGATTAATCCCTCTAAGAGTGCTGTTACTTTATTTGGAAGAGAGGGTGATGTAGAGAGATATCGTTATAATTTAGATGTTAGAATTAATAACATTGCCATTCCCATAACAACTGAAGCAAGGAGGTTGGGACTGTCAATCGACAACACATTCAGATATCGAAATTATATTTCTCGTGCGATTGCTAAAGCTTTTACTAACTTAAAGATGCTGTATCCACACAGGTCTACTTTTAATTATAAAATTAAAATCATGTTGTGTCAAACATTTGTGTTGTCGCTATTTTCATATTGCTCTGTCGTTATTGGACCATGTCTTGACGCGGTCGATGTTGAGCGAGTTCAACGAGTCCAGAATGCTTGCATGAGGTACATATTTGGTATTCGCAAATTTGACCATATTTCTCATAAATTAAATGATTTGAGGTGGCTCAACATGCGCAATCGTATGACGTATCAATCATTTGTGTTATTTCACAAAATACTGCTTGATAAGACCCCTCCTTATCTCTATAATAAAATTCGATATAGATGTGATGTCCATAACATCAACATCAGAAACAAAAACCTTATAACTCCGCCGACATATAAAACCACATTATTTAGGAGATCTTTTTCTTATAATATATATAACCTATATAATTCACTTCCAGAGGGAATTAAGGCTATGAGTCTAGCAAATTTCAGGCGTGCCGTGTACCAACAGTTATTTTCTAAGCAATAGCGTCTCATGTTTTCTTTTCGGTACTTACATACTTGGGTGCATGTTGCTCGGTATTACTTATGTCATTTTAGGTTCATCACAGAATATTAGGATAAGTAGTTTCTAGGCATATTTTTACGTTCATTCTATTTAATTGCAAATACTAAGGGTTCAGTGGGAGAGCAGAGAATGGCCACGGCTATTCATTTGAACTGCCCCTTACGATTTTCCCATTTACATATTATTTTGTTTCAGTTATTATGTATTCTTTGCATACTGTACAGTTGAATTTCGGGAAAATAAAGACATTATTATTATTATTACAATTTTGAAGTGAATATTAAAACTTGAACTTAATACCAAAAGCTCGTGATGTAGTTAGAGTGCTCTTTGGTTGACAAAAGCTGTTTCATTAGCTGTTATTCAAAATGCAGCGTTTAAAATGTTTGAATAGCACACCTTTCTACTTTTGTGATTTGGTTGCTGAAGACTCCTACTTACTTCCAATATTATAAGAAAATCAGACAAAATCTTGGCACTTAGAAATCGTGAACTGAATTGATCTCTAGAAGCAAATCGCCTTTCGTCGTGTGTTAAGTATGCAATTGTCATGATACTGTTTGCCCAGCGTAGTTGTGATTACCTTTATGAAAGAGATAAAGTAGATGGTTTAGTTTTTGATCTAAATTGTTTTATGGATATACTTGACATAAAACTTCGTTCTATACAAACCTTCCAATTTGGGGTTCCGTAGGAATCTTTTCTTCGGAATTTACTAATCCCGAACATACATACATAGATACTTAAGAGGGAGTGTGCCTACTGCTCTAACCGGCAGGATACGGCAGAGAAATTGCAACACTAGGTTGTAATTTCTGACAGCGCTGTTTTCAAAGACTTTTTCTTAAAATGTAAGTGCGTATAAAATGATTATTAACCATGGTTATAGTTTAAATTAACTATTATGCTAGTTTCTGACACTTGCTTTCATATGTAAGTAATACATATGTTGTAATGTAATACATTTATATTCTGTACATGTATACAACAAATAGGTACGTGTAGTATTTATTCCTTGATGGGAAGAACAGCAATCATTTGCAGAAATACGCAACCAAAGCAGCAGTGTTGACAGGTGAACAAGATTAAATGCCCTAGATGCAAAGTCTAAACGCAGTCTGTCGCAATTGTTATTCCATTTAATTTAAACATTAATTCCCCATGTAGTTGTAATATATTTCAACGAAAACCAGTCCCAATGATTTATAATAGCGCAAGCTCTAAATGGCTTCATTAAACAGTTATGAATGTGGCCAGCAGTATGCGGTTTCATAATCTGAATCATATTGAAGAAACGTACACTATAGAGATCGTAGCAGCAAAGCTATATAAACAAATGTATAAAACGGCTTTAGAGAAACATACGTATATCTGTGCTGCATGCAGTACGTATTTTAACCCAATACCAATATACTGTGCACGCATTATCCCATGTTAGAAACAGTTACTACTGTTTTCTTTAAATCGGAATCCGAAAATTTTACTGTGGGCCATAAATCATATCGTCCGCATTTATACACACTTTATAATTATCATCTGGGTGCTTTCTGTGGTGGTGGGCGTTCTGCTTTTATTATTTCCGTTTCTGTTTTGTTTATGCGCGCCGTGTACGCTCGAGTTCATTTGTTATTATATTTTTACGACCTTCTATAATAATTTTATTGTCAGCTTTTGAACGCGGACCTTCTGGTTGTTGCGTGAATCGCTACTATATAACTGCTGGGTGTTTATATCCTCGGTATATATCAACGCTAACGTTTATTATTTTCTAATGTTCGGTAGAGTTTACTCTATCAATGCTTATTTTCGTGGTATATCTTGAGGTTTTTATGGCTTTTGTTGGGAAATTGGGATCTTTCCTTTTTATCTCCTGTTTTTTTTTGCTTAATACTTCATCTCTCTTTAGTAGTATTGGTGTTCGGCAGGGGTCAAATTTTAGCCCTCTACAATCTATTTTATAAATTACTAATAATTCCGTCTCTATTCCAGAATACAGGACGTAATAAACGAGTCATTAGCTCCTACCTCAACGTGTTAGTATAATATAAAGAGAAACCATACAATTTCCTGTAACAAAACGCCCTCGTAATTATTGCTACATCGTCGCATAGGAGACAGAATGTGCGCAATACACACTCGCCGGGATATAAAAAGAAATAATCCAGAATACATAGAGAGAGTGAATGTGACAAGAAATAATCCACAGTCTGTATTCCCTGTGGATTTGTCACGTCGGCCTACAATGCTACAGCTTCCATAATACCTTTTAGTATAGCAAGGATTACGATCCTTTTCTTATGTCCTCGACGCATTCATATAAAAAGTTATTATCACCTAGTAGTAACTTTAATACCACGTTTTGATACGGTACACATGTCAGCTAACAGTACGTTGCCGTTGGGAAAAACAATGGAAGTAATCTTCGAGAAAGCTGTTTTTTTAATTTCATTTTAGTTTCGTATATTGTTCTTCGGATTAACAACAATCAATATCTAGAAAGCTATTGATGCTATTCGCCCTCTGACTAAAGAACTTGCAAATGTTAAATATCGTGAAATTGACACATCCATAGATATTTTAAAAACTTTAATTCAGGCGATTTTACGCGATGAATTGAGCGTGAGACAGTAAGCTTCCTATTGCATTCTGTATCCTTCAAGCTGAAAAACTTTGGGCGGCTTCAGAAATAGAAACCAGATATAAACGCACAAAAGCCGATACTTCCAAATTATGTCTCAACAACTTTTTTATAAATCCTACGATGAAGAATGGAATGAGTGTTTGATTTCAATGCGCCGAAGAAGCAGTAGATGCCTTTAAAATCGTTGCTTTATTCAGGAAAGGTTTTTATCCATTTTGGGATGACCGTTTTCGTGTATGACTGTACTCGGAATGAAGATATTGTTGCTATAGGAAAAGGTGTCAGCTCCTTTGTCCATAGGTTATGAATTCATTAAAGCATTCATTAAAGCATTAAATAAATTCAAAAGAAATGTAAAGAATTTTGCTCAATAAAAAATATTATTTTTGGGGAAAATGTTTCGGACTTGTCCTGAATCAGTAAACTGACACCTCTGAAGTATTTAAATAGGTTTTTGGGCAAATAGAGGAGTAGAAGCAGATAGGAGCCTGGATGTATGACTTTAATGGAGCTTATGTACAAGCCCAACTACTTTTCAGGGAGTAAGACGAAGAAGAAGGTTGACGCTTCTATATCTTCTCAGACAGTGAAGCAACGCCAAAAGTTTTAGAAACGTTTACCTCTAAATAATTGGATACTCTGATGTGGGCGCGAGGTTATTGGAAAACTGCAAATAATTATAACATAATATACATATATTACCAATCGTCTTGTTAAGAAAGCCACGAAGTTCTTCACTCGATGAGATCCATTCTGCTGGAAAGCTAGTTGGAAAGTTTATCTTGTGCAACGGCATATTTAGTCCTAGACATCGTTCTGGATCAACACTCCAAAATCCAAAGCAATCAGAACAGCTCATTACTTTTGCAACCAATCAGGCTAGATTCCTGTTGGACTTCGACAACAGAGGACGCATCACTAGCACGATTTTTGCCCTCTGAGGTACTAATTTTGCTCGGAACGCAAGAAAATTGAAGAACACGTTTTCTGTGCCTCCGAGGCCAGCTAGAGGTATGTCTAACTTAAACAGGCGTATTTGTAACAAATTTTAGGGTTATAATCCTAAAGAAAGAACTGAGCTCTATTAGAACCTTATATGTGGCAGTGAAAGAAGGCACCTGATCGATTTACTTAATTATCTCTGATCTATGTAATCTAATCTAATCTCAGGATAAAAAGGAATATTATTGGCTTGCAATCATTGCCTTATATGCCCCCCCCAATCATTTCTTTCTAAATTTAAATCTTCATTTAAAAAAAATTATCAGTTTAAGTTAAAAGGGTGCACAAATTTCAATTACGAGTATCCTCCTGTTGCGGAAGACTGTATTTCCGATGCGTTCTTTCTTCTTTTTCTCCTTCTGGATTAGTTGTGACTGTGTCAGATTGGACATTAAAAAATACTTAATGGTGCATTTAGTGAAAACCACCGATAAACATGTTCAAAACAAACTGATCTCATTTTGCTTTGTTTACCCAGCAGTAAAAATCGTATAGGTAGCGTGCGTCTTTTGTTTTTAAATCCTGCTGTTATTTGAAACACATAAACGAGATTAATGTGCAGTAACGGTATTTGTTATTGTAACATTTTGGGGGCTGGCGGCGGGAGCGGGTGGCTGACGGGAAAACATACATACATAGCTACGAAAGCTTCAGAGTCCCTAAAGTTAATTCGTTTCTATTAAGTTGTAA
Organism: Popillia japonica; assembly: GCA_004785975.1. NCBI lineage: Eukaryota > Metazoa > Arthropoda > Insecta > Coleoptera > Scarabaeidae > Popillia > Popillia japonica. The sequence goes on from SMLS01067700.1 coordinate 17,327, forward strand.
CGGCTTTCTCGAGCTGTGTACAATTATCCATTAGCTTCATAAAACTAAATATAGATTTTATGTTGTGTTGAATTTCACATAAATTCATTGTTTTAAAATGGTGGAGTGAATGAGTGGATGTCACGCTATCTATAAAATCTATATATGCGCAGGCAAATTCTTCACTAATCATTTAATATATTTTTTGTGTTAATTTTTTTCTTAATCTAGATTAAATAAAGGTTATTCAACTCTTCTACAGCTAAATATTTGACCTGCCGTAATTATGTGAATTTAGTTTTTCTTTCCAATTCATGTTATTTTTTATATATTAATTCGTTTTGAAATGAAGATACTGATCAAGAATGCATAATAAACAAATTCAATAAATTATAGACGCAGCCTCTTATGTTTATACTGTTCTCTAATTATGTCAAGTATTTCGAAAATGAAATATGGTCTATTAAGAATTGTAATAGTTTTTCGTATTTTAACAGTGACATCTCTACTATTTAAGTAATTTATTTACTTATATAAAATTTTTGAAGTGGACAGCGGAATGTATTTTTCCATTAAGTTTCTTTTTGGCGCTATGATTAAATGAAATATTAATTAAACACTGTGGTTATACTGCCAACTTGAACTGAACTCCCTTGAGAATCCTCTCAAACGCTCAAGAGTATTGCTAAAAATGCATGAGCATTATGTAAAAACCTTTGGACCTCTAGAATAGATTAGCAAATAACTTTGCACTCTTGCAACTCTTTTGCTTGTTATTAACGACACTGTTGGCAATTAAATTCATAACGTACTAAAAAAAACTCGCTCTACTCTTAAGCAGTTTCAATATTCTGCATCCACCAACATTTCAAATCTATATGACAAGAATTGTAATGATTACTTTTCAAGCGACAATTCCAAGTTTGGAACAACTCTCTCCATTGTAGTCAGTTGTTTATATTTTGTTTCTACATAATAAATGTTGATTTGGAAAGTGATCTAGTTTTATCTTTCAACTATAATACAGCCTCTTTGTTTAGTCATAAGAAGGGGTCAGTTCATTACATTGATATTCTGTCTAGTGATATTAGATTAAATACAAGACTAGATACAAGACTGTGACGATACATAGCGATTCCCCTGATATTCGAAGCAGCTTACTAGATTTAGAGCTAATCTGAACTTGATATTGCACAGTTGCCAATCAGGTAAGCTATTTTCAAAAGCAGGTGTAAGAAGTGCAATATTATCAAAGACGCACTAGCACATCAAATATTGCTAAAAGAATAGCAGCACATAAAAAGTGCTAGTAAGACATCAAAATTCCAAAACGACTCCTCCTCCAAGCCGCCAATGAACACCTAAAACTTGTTCGCCCTTTTTATATATACAGGGCCTTGCTCGGACCGTTCGCAGAAGGTGAGCAGTTCATGGTCATTTGGAAGACTTGACTAGAAGAAACACACATTCGTTAATTATTGGAAAGTAGTAAAATGTCATCATCAAATGAAAAGAAGCGGTAACTCAACCTTTGAAATACAAGCGTGTTGCTGTACAAGCTTTGCAGTTGCTTGAAGTGACAACTGTGGGTGTTAAGATTAGGGTGCTAGTGCTTCTGAGTTTACCTTCCTCCAACCAGAGTGTTTATGCCGACGATTATGATGAATTACTTTCCTGTAATGTTTGGTTCCAAAAGCTATAAGTATCTGTTTTGGGGATGGGCCTAGATCAACGAATTCGGCAAAAAATTAGTTTTCTACCGTTTCCCATCCCGGCCTTCCCCGGTGAATTAGGGTATCAAGCCTTTTCTCGAACTTGACCAGAATCACCAGACTGCGAAAACTTATCGTCGAGAGCAATCTCTTACTGGAGGAGCGTTTGATTCGGAGTGATGATAGTCAACTATTGCAGATGGATAGTTTTGCGATCACCCAAACATGGTCGTTATGATACGTTCCTACCTGGCCGTAAGTACATTCTATATTAAGACGAAAATATGTGGTCATTCCGTCAGGGTTTTCCCCTGGACCTGACGAGCGCCATATCAAAGGGCTCAACACTTTGGTCTGTCTTCGGCGACAACTTCGCCAATCCTGCATAAGGACTTAGGGCTCCACCTTTGTAAAATGCAATTAACCCAAGAATTAAAGCCCAACGATCATAGACAGCCGCCCAATTAGCGACATTCGCTAATTGGGCGCTAGAGCAGCTGGAGCTCGATCAGGATTTTGGGTGAAAAATGATGGTTAGTGATGACACTAATTTCTGGTTGAGTGAGTTTATTAACAAGCAAAATTGCCGAATTTGGAGCGACAAAATCCCCTGGGGGATCTATGAGATCCCTCTACATTCCGAAAAAGTTACTGTATGGTATGGGCTGTGGCCCGGCGGAATAATCGGTTCATATTTTTTTTGAAAACGAAGAAGAAGTGGCAATTACTGTCAACGATGAGCGATACAGGGCTATGATAAGAGATTTTTTTGGCCTGCAGTGAATGGGATCGATCTAACAAACGTGTGGTTTCAGCAAGATGGTGCTACGTGCCATACAGCACGAGATACACTGACACTATTGCATGAGAAATTTAATGGTCCCGTTATATCGCGAAATGGTAATGTCAAGTGGCCATTTAAATCCTGCGACCTAACGCCACTGGATTTTTTTCTCTGGAGCTTTATAAAATCCAAAGTCTATGCTGACAAAATGCGGACGGTTGCCGCATTAAAGGCCAACATCAGACGCGTTATTGTTAAAATTGTGCCACTTTTATGGGTATCCAGGATTCAAGAAACCAGGCAAAGCCGAGGAGGACATTTACCTGAATTTTTAAAACATAATATTAACATATGTACTTTATAATACAAAAAAATGATCACTATCATTCTCAAAATTTGTTTTATTGCGTTACAGAAATCAAGCGCTTCTAATGGAAAACTTTGATTTGACGTTAGATAAGAGGCTAACTTTTAGGCAACAATTTACAGCAATAGGCTTCTCTCTTGGGCTCAAAGCATTTTCTAAGGACGAGCATTTATCTTGCGACAAGTGTTCTTCTGGTATATTTCAGCATGACTGGACCCCGTCTCGTGTCTTTACAAGCAGGAATCTCTAACTGGCTTAAAAGAATCCAAAACATTGTAATGCAACAAAGAAATGGTCTTGTATAGAGGAATACAAAAAAATTAATGAAATAATGGAACGATTTTAAACTGTAGCTGTTTGTAAATTTGGCCCTCATTGTATGAAAACAATTGAAACTAAGCAGAAGAAAGACTAATTTTTCAGTTTGTAGATGAAAATACAATTATCCAATAAATATCTAATATGTGGCTACTACTAAATTTTGAATGTAAACATTGCAATCATTCAATCTCTACATGTTCCACGAATACACACCCTAAATGCGCCAGAAATAACTTTCAAAAATAATTGACTACAAATTTATCTTCCGTTTTTGTGGATATTTTTTACAACGGATATCGTCACTCCCAAATTAACTGTATCCCAAAATAAACGTCTTACAAAAAACATCAAGCTGAACAAGGAACATCATACAACACCGAGTAACAACTACTTCAAAACAAAAAAAAACCAAGTAGAAGTATTTTTTATTATGTTAAATCACAACACAACCGTAGCAAAAACGCGTTGACTACTTCTGTCTTGTAACACATTTATTACTGTCGCCTGCTGTCAGGGAACCGCGTAGGGTGTAATTTCAAACAATAGAAGATTGTTTTTAAAATCGCGGAGAATCTGTTTTAAATCAAGAAGGTAGCAGAGATATCTCTTTGTGGCTATACAAAAGGGACCGCCTCTTTCCAACATCACATATGTTACACAGATGCAACAAGTCAATGTGTCCTGAGGTAGATCCATTTTAATTATCTTCCTTATAATGCACGATAAACAGAATTTAATACTGGGAAAAAATGTAAGGGCAAGGTATACTAGAACTCTTTATAATACTACAAACAAAATATACAGCTCCAGTTCGAACCATCGCCAACATTCAGGAGAACGTTGCTTTACGCTAATACGTCCGCAAACAGTCGACAGTTTTAAACAAATGAAAGCGTGCTTTCAATGCGCATTCAAAGCTTTTTTGTGGTCTTTTGATCCACAGTAGGAATACATTTATTTCGAGGACAGCATTAGCTTTATTAGCTGACGGTGAGTACACGTTTTTAAGCTTGATTCTCACTACTACACGATTCATCTCTCTGTCACGCCATGGCGATGTTGACCGGTTAGAGAGAGAAAGGCGATTGGACCTATTGTCATACACCATCTACCCTAGTATATCGGTATATGCTAATTCGACACAAACATATTACGCAGGCATACATACAATGGCATTCATGTTAATCCGTACAACATTATTATGATTCACGAAAGTATTAGAGAAGTAAACCAATTCTGTTTAGTTTTTTTCAACAGACTCTGTATTGTATTGATTATCTGTTTATTCGTGATTCGATTATTTTTTTTATTTTAGTTATTCAGTGTTAGAAGCAGGCAAAGAGTAAATAAATATTTGGAAAGCGACAAAATGTGCAAGTATTAATTGTGTGGGATATGTGGTTAATAAAAAGGATAATGTACTTCTGTATATCTAATAAACTGTTAAGATTGTATCGTTGTATATTACGGTACCATAATTTGTGTGGAACGTAAACAGAAGGTGTTATTTTCTGCGTCTATATAACTACGTATTTATACCGGCAGTTATAATCACACCTAGACAATATACATTGGTATTGTTTGTGTTTATAAAAGCTTCTCCATAGGAAGCAATTTCAGTTTACGAGAAAAAATTAAATATATATATTGAAGCTGTAGGATAAAGATTTATTTTTAATCTCAATAAATAAGGAGAAGTAGAAATTTGAAAAATTAAAAAGGGATAGTCAAATATTTATGGACGTCAGCGTATTTCTATGTTTAAAATTGGGGTTGTATTTATTCTTTTTTTTACTGTAATTTACACAACTCATTTTCTTATGTATGAATGTGCGTCAACACACAACTTCACGTAAAGAAAAAAAACAGCAGTCGCATATTTTATTGTCCGTCATGTTAAAATACGAAAACGAGCTAGAACAACCTGACGTGTCAAAGGCGCACCAAATAAAGAGATCAAGTCTAGGCGTTCGCCCAAAAGTGACTTACTCCCTGAATTATTAACCGTTATATGCCTTTTGTGGCGTGCTGTGAGGATAAAAGAAAACGCGTAAGTCATCGCGCCGTCTCTTAACAACTACGTACGTATCGTTTCAACAACACACGTAAATTCTTAAACGAACTCTCAACGAATTCACACTGTTTGATGTGTGTTAAGAAGCGGTGACAGTTGACCAGAAAGTATGTGTATAGAGCGTATGGTGAAACGTCTATTTTGTAAACATGGTGGTATTCTTTACGCGGATATATTGCATGGAAGATGTATGGAATACAAGAATATTTTTCTGTACAGCTTAAAATAGATGTAAAGATGTTAGGGAAATTGTTCTGTATACTTATAAGAAATCTATCTTGTTGCAGAGATAGTCAGACACAAAATACGGCATTCAGAGAATACAGGGTGTTAAATGAATAGTGTCGGAAAAAATAAACAGTATAAAACTACTATCACAAGAAAGGTAAAAACGGTGCTCGGTTTAAACACGAACTAAAAACGTTCTTAATAGATAGGTGTTACTACACTTTGGAGGATTTTTTTACTGATCATGATGCGACGTAACCATAGTTTGTATCTATTGTATTTATTGTCTGTAATTGTACATATATATATATACTGACTTCCAGAAAAATTGCAACACCTAGAAGTTGTCGAACGATTTTATTGAAATTTTCAGGAAACGTCTATTTTCATTAAACAAATTGATGATTAAAATTTGAATAAAATCTAGCAAGTAGTTTTGTTTTTTTTGCATGTTGTTTCCATAGCACATAGTAACTATAAATTTGAAGTATTAGACCATTTAGTAACTGTCAAGTTTGCAAATTGTTGTTGTTTCGTCAGAATTTCATTCTGAACTTGATAACAATGCCGAGAGTACGTCAACATCAACATTTTACCCAATTAAGTGATTTTGAACGTGGCCGTATTATTGGTATGAGAGAGGCCGGACTTTCGCTAAGAGAAATTGCTCGTCGTGTAAACCGAAATGTTTCATCGGTATTGAGATGTTGGTCCAAATGGTCCGAGGAAGGGGTTCAACATCGTCGCCGTGGATCTGGACGTCCTCGAAGGACTACAGATCGCGAAGAACGTCGCTTAAGACTTTTGGCCACAAGAGATTTTTCAACAACTCGATCAATTGCAAATGATTGGATGAGAGGTACAGGACTCAGAATGTCAATGTCAACTGTTTATCGCCGGATAAGATCTTATGGGTTGCGTTCATATCGTCCATTTTTATGTCTTCCTCTAACACCACTTCATCGTCTACGCAGACTAGAGTGGAGCAACGAAAGGGTTAATTGGGCGCAAGAATGGCATCAAATTGTGTTTAGTGACGAGTCCCGATTTTGCTTGTGGACCCACAATGGTCGTAGGAGAGTCAGACGGATGCGTGGAGAACGTAAAAATCCAACATTTTTTGTGGAACGCAACACAGCCCTCACTCAAGGAGTTATGATATGGGGTGCAATATGTTATGGTAGCAGATCACCCTTGGTCTTTATTGACGGCAACCTTCACGCAGCTGGTTACATTGCTAATGTGCTACAACCAGTTGGCCTTCCATATCTTCAGGGGCTGCAAAATCCCATTTTCCAGCAGGATAATGCACGCCCTCATACGGCAAGGGCTACAACACGGTTTTTGGAAGAATCTAACATTGCCGTCCTCTCATGGCCTGCTCGGTCGCCTAATTTGTCACCCATTGAACATGTATGGGATATGATTGGTAGGCGACTGGGTAATTTATCGCACCCTCCAGATAATTTACACGATCATCAGCAACGGATTCAAGAAGCTTGGGACGATATACCACAAGCATCTATAGATCACTTGATTAATAGCATGCCAAGCCGTCTGGATGAGTGCATTACAAATCGTCGCGAAGCAACTCATTATTGAAAAAACTTTTAAAGCTTTTGTTCTTTTGTTTTCAAATCTTAATCATCACTTTGTTTCATGAAAATAGACGTTTCCTGAAAATTTCAATAAAATCGTTCGACAACTTCTAGGTGTTGCAATTTTTCTGGAAGTCAGTATATATATTGTGACGAATCCCATAAGGTGCAACACCACGTTGTAACATTCTGAGGAAAAATAAATGAAATGAAATGAAATGAAAAAATCCAAAAACATTTCGATCATATATTAAAATAATTTTTCCTTTAATAATTGCCAAATTTTGTTAAATAAATTTTGTTGAATTCGGGCCTGACACGTGTGTGTAAGAAAAAAAGAAACGCTGCAAAAATTTCTAATAGACATAAACAGATATTTTTTATCAAGTTGAGTTATATGTAAATAAATTTTTATTGTACTCTATGAATGTATTTGTTTACGAAGCAGCTTTGCTGCTCTATGAAGTGCACATGCGACCTGTTTTTTCTTTCATAGGAATCAAGTGTTTTTGTTTTTTTCATTACAGAAACTTTCAATCTTAAAGTACAACGACATTACCTAATGATCATAATTAATAATTTACTATTTGAGATCGCGTTCGTAGTTAATAGATGTTTCTTTTCAAATAATTCGTGGTAGTCTTGAGGAGGACTGTTTGATGAGAAACATGACAAAAACTTAGAGTAGTAATGTCCGCAGTTACTACCACGAGGTCCGGATGCACGCTTCTGTGCGACGGCAAAACGTATCATAAGCTGGGCCGCTGTGATAACACAGTCTCGAAGAGCCTCGACATCTAAAGTTTCCCGTCAACGATCATAAACAAAGTTTCTCATGTATCTTCACAGGAAAAAGTCCAATAGATTCAAATCGGGACTTTGTGGTGGCCACAGAATCGTTCCTTTTCCGCCTATCCAATCTGCAAATGCCTGGTTTAGATGTTCCCATACAAATCGGGCAACATGTGGAAGTGCCCCATCGAGCATGAACTACATTTAGTCGTACATTTAGTGGTATGTCTTCCAAGTAATCGGGTAACGTATTTTGCAGACAATTTAAATGATCTACCGCATTTAATTTTTCGGGAAGTACATGTGGCCCAAATAAATGATCACCCAATATTCCGACCCATACATTTATTGACGTCGTATGTTGAGATGAACTCTGATGGATATCTTGTTGCTTTTTATCAGCCCAGTGATAAATATTATGCTGGTAATTCTGCACACCATTTTTTGTGAAGCAGTATTCATTGGTAAACAGGATCACGGATCGAAGATTTGGAAGCCGAGTTTCTGTTTGACGAAACAATTTCTAACAGGTAACCTGACGAGGAAAATCATTGTCTGATAGACGTTGTGATACAGGCGTAGTCAAAGATTTTATCCTGTTTTTCCGTAGATTAAAATTATATCTATGGACTCAGTATTTGTATAACTTGCCATAATGTACACATAAGACAACGAATGTCCATGAATGACTCAATGTTCTGCCTGTGTTCTCCATCCATTTATGCGTTGCGCTCGAATAACAGGCCCGGACTGAGATTGAAAAATATTATTCTCTCGTTAACCTCTTTTATTTTCATAGACTATTCAGTAGACACCCTGTATAGTTCTCTGCTGATCCACACCTTTAAAGATGCTATTATTCATACTCAACTGACTTCATTTTTTTGATGGTCATACTGGTATTAGAAAGGCTTTGATGTTCTAGCAATGTGCGACAATCTTCCACTTTTTTTGTCAGTAATTGTCGAAATCTTGGGGCACTACTTCATCTGCAGAAAAGTGGACAGAAGAAACAGCATTCGAAGTATTAGTTTATAAAACGAATAAAAGATTTTGAGAGTGTTCGAAAGACTTCTCCCAATATTTATGTAATTGCAGAACCAATCCGTATTTCATCTACAACTGTTTTCAATACCTTCCATTAATATCATGCTATATCTAGCGGCAGTGCAAAAATGTTTATGCGACTGTAGAAGCAACAACACTTCAAGTGTTTGAGTGAGTTTTTTAATTTGTGGAGTATGTGGATGCTCTAAGGGCTTCGTCTGTTGCCGAGACTGGGCTGCGGGCCTCTGTAGCCTTTTTCACCGTCATATTGGATCTCTCAAGCACAAGCGAAAATCACGTGACATATTCTACGCTACAGAGTTAGAAAAATTGGTGATGCCAATAAAAAAGAGAAAAGAAAAAAAGGAACCTCCTTTTGCACGACTACACACTTGTTTGGAAGGCTCATGTTGCTTCGCAGCATAAAGCTACCCTCCCTATAGAATTTGGCCTTAACTTGAAAAATGAAGTCAAATTTGCTGTTCCTCGGTAATTCGCAAGTCTTGAGAAAACACTTTTTGATGGTATAAATCATAAACCATAGTAATTCACATTATTCTTCTCACATTTTTGGACCATGTCTACTTGACAAGTGTGACGAGAAGCTATTTCCAATGATTTTTGATTTTTTTTCGAGAATGTAGTAAAAAGACCAAATCTTTTTCCACGCATTCCATAGATGTTAGGCTTTGGAAGTCAGAAATAGAACTAAGAAAACTCCAATAGCTGAGCTAACAAACCATAGTAGAAGTCGCAATCTTAAAAAAAATGGCACACGTTTACTACATCCCTTCAAGAAATTGTTTTCCGTTTAACAGGATCGTCTAACAAATTGCTCTCATCCTAGTTAAAAAAATGTATTGTTTCTATTGTTACTTTTCGTTGTGCATTTTTTAATATTGGCAGACGAGGTAAGTCAAATCATTTTGTAGAGTTTATGAATTAATCTAACCAATCCTCTTTTGGAACGTTCTTACAGGAAAGCGACTCAACTATACTTCTTCTGTCAGAATAAGTTTTTGTAAATATTCGTAATCCTCTTTTACGTAATGGGAATCTACAATTGGATCATTTTATGACAGCGTTAAGCAACTCATTCTTTTGATCATGTTGCTAAATAACAAAAGAAACCATATCTTAACTGTTTAGTACAAAATTTTATAAATGCAATTATTTGAACACAACTTTTCACCAACAAAGCGGCAGAAAATAAATTGCAATCATCTTTAATTACCCCATCCACACACAGCACTCCATTTCAGTCCGCCAACTGAACAAAATAAACAAATCAAATATTTTAAGCCCGAAAATAAAGTACGAGGCCATAGTATAAATTTAAATTACTCTAATACCCTTGTTCGCGTCCGTCCCATGGGGGAAAACGGAACATTTTATTTATTCATTCGCGTTCCTTTTGATTTCGACGCTAGTAGAAGAGAGCTATATCTAAGAGACAAGAGGAAACGATGACAGACAGACAGACAGACAAGCAGGCAGGCCGACGAACAGACAGACGGAACAAGGCTGAGAGGCAACCGTAAGGCACACGGAAAACGTGTTATATTCTATGATAGGAGGAGAAGAAAATGTGATAATCAGATATTCCCCGATAATATAAAGCTACCGAAATAATACGCATTAAAATCATAGAGGCGGATTACAAGTTAAGCCCTTTGAACCTTTCACGCACCACAGGTTACATAGAGGGCGTTGAAAACAAGCGATGTTTGAGAGGGCGTACGCTTTTGTTTGTGTGTATGTCGATGTATATTTGTAGAATACGTCGGCACCATTGTTTAAGTACACTCAATTAACGAAATGAAGTAAATTGTATGAGGTAACTGAAATAACCACAAACCATAAATAAAATTCAATACATAAACATTATTAAATGGCACACATCAATCTTTATTGGAAAAATGATCGCATCTATGAATAATTCATAAAAATACATTCACTGTAAGTTATATATAAACGTACAGCAACATACTTTGGACTTGTAAATCCGTTATTGTCTTCAAGCTGACCGGGATTGAACCATTAATAAAACATTAAATCGCCCGTGTGGATGAAACTAATAAAAACCCAACCGGAATATATATAAAAAAAGCGGTCGAACCGACTGGACAATTGAATCATTTAGTATGTGCGATCGTAACATTTTTGCTATACGGAAAGCTGTAATACAAACGTCAGTTCGTCGACAAAAGCTCTCCATCAACCGCCTTGCAACGCATTCGTTTCAGGCTGACCGCTGTTATTTCCTAGCGCTTAGCGTATTGCTTGTAGTATGTGCACTGATACACACATAATCAAATGTTTACGACACTGATTTAGTACCGGCTTAGGTTGGAGTGTTGTGCGTACGTATTTCTTGAAATTGTGGATACACGTTTGAGTGAAAATTGAGATACTACGTTGTCCGGTATATTGAGCGGAGGTATAATTGATGAGGTTGGCACTGCAATAATCTCAGTCAACTCGGGTAAGTGTGACCGCATTTTCGATTAGCGGATATTTTGCGAGCTTTTCCGGTTTCTGGTCATAACTTAACATTGATACCTTAGTGTGGTAATTTAAATCCACATTTCCTGGGTGTTTTTACATTTTTACACGAAGAAAAGTAAGAACCAAAAATTATAACTGAGAAAAAACGAAATTGATTTCATATTTATTTACATTTTCAGTTTTCAGAAAAGTAAAATAATCTTATTTTTCTCTTTTGTTGTAGAATCTAAACCCTTAATTAATTGGGATTGAAACTTGACCACAACGAGAGAAATTCTCATTTGGAATTTACAAGTACTTTTGTTGTTTCCAATCCAGGAAGTAAGATTTTACTTTTTCCAAAAAAAAAGACAAAACAGTAGTGTTTTCTATATCAATTCCAAACACAAAAAATAATAGTGGCTCATGGTCTACTGTTGGAATCATTCTGCTAAAGAGGGTACAATGAAACTAGATCAAGCACAGGCTGCTTTAGTCTTTCACCTAGACTCGTCAGCGAAGCTTGGCATGCTGGATCTAATTTCACAATACTTCTGCCTTGCTTTTTACCGTCCATAATAGTCCACTGGATGCGCTGTATCAAACCTCATGCCCTCTAGTGGCCATCTAGTTGGCGTCTCTCGACGTTATGTTATATTAATTCTAGTTTCTCGAGACGGTTAAGGTCATTAAATGCTGAAAGATATGTATAAGTATCTACTTTTACAACACACAACTAAAAAGTTTATCAGTAGTATGGCGCCTTTATTTTCAGTACGACAAACTTTCTATTTCGATTCCTACGCCTCTTCCTTGATTTTGCTTTTCAAACTATGGTCACCGGTTGCATACATCATACCCAACACAATAGCGTTCTAGGAGTTCGGTATATTTTCTTTCTATGTTATTCTATAGTGCAGTATCCAATTTTCAGCTATTCTCCGTGATCAGGATATTTTTGGAGGTTATGCAGTAAAATGTAATTGGTTTAAAAGTTTCCAAGTCAACTTGGTTGACAGGCACGAAGCTTATATCAGCTGTAGTTGGCCATTACCAGAAAAAACTCATTGATTAAAACAAACTTACAATTTTTAATAATCTCCATAACGTTTTAGTTACGGCAAATGTAGTAGTAGACGGCGTAAAATTGTTTATTAGTTTCAGTTATTGGCCAGTAGATTTTAGCTTTTGTTATTTATAATGCTGCTAAAAAATGCAGCCGTAACTTATTAGATTTAACACGACGAGTCAAATCTTTTACCTCTAACTTCGGTTGTTGTTGTTGGTTGTTGTTGTTACAAGTTGTTACAGCTACAAAAAGAACTTTACAATTAATACACTGTCCTGATGAAACGCTGTTGAAACGCGTCAGCTTTATGTTGAGTGTTGATTTTTCTTGTAAGTGAGTTAGTGATTTTTATGTTTCTTCTTTCAATTGCCTAAACAATGAAGATCATGATGTAAAAACCGAACAGATGATTTTTTTTTGTTCTTTATTCGTTGCCAATATTCAATTGGATAGAAGACGTCAAAAAATTGGAATAACAATAATATATAATAACAGTAACAATAATAAAGTATGAAACACACAATGCATAGACAAAAAAAAGTAAAAACAAAATAACACTAGACAAAAATTCATTGATGATTAACTTTTATATAGCTTAATTCTTCTTTGTCTTTTAGTTATACCTACCAGAAGTTATCATAAAGTTACTTTCTTAACCTATGTTAAGTAGTATCCTACTAGGTTTTAGTATTTTTGAATGACATACTTTGAAGAAACTTTGTTATGAAGAGAAACAAATTCTGGTTAGGCCTGCATAATATTGAACATTGATAAAGCGGTTTTTTTGTAGAATCCTTCACACAAGTATCAAGGTAATAAACTGTGAATATTTAGAAAAATTAAATATGAATGGAAAGAAATTTTACTTCTACGTAAAAGTCAAAACAACAGCTCCTGCAACTGTAGCAAAAATAAATTTTAATTTATTAATTAAATGAAAAATTGTCAGATTTGGCTATACAATTTACACAAATTTTTATTTTAAATTAGGACTTCTTTTAATACTTTTTAGTTTAATTAATTTTAATTTAATTGAATAAAATGACGAATAAGTGTTGATGTAAATTTACTTCCAAGATGCTTTAGGCGGAAAATGTACAGAGCTTTCATTTAGAATCGAAACCCACGTGATCTCTGACGTAAAATGCCGTATGCTAGTCGATATTTGACAGTTTGTATACGTCTCTGTTTGTGTCGTTCTGTCGTTGTTTTCATTTTCACTTTATCCATGCATTTTCGTTAATTGCTATAAAAGTTTTTTCTTTAAACTACCAAGAAATAATACCCTGTGGGTTTGGTAAGTTTGTAGCACACTAATTGTAATGACAATGAAAATAAGAATTGTTGTTTCAGATTATCATAATGTGTTTATACTGGAGTATGGATGTCTTTATTTTAAAGGCACATTACAGAAGTTGTACACGAGATGATAATGGGAATTGAGATTATTCTCTACAAAGTTGTATTGAGCAATTCACTGAGGCGTTCCCAGTTTTTGATATTTATTACGATGCATTGAAACACTGCAGGCATGTTATAATTCATCGTTTGTAGATAAATTTGTCGAAATCAATTTACATCCTACAAAAATGGCCACCATGCTCTCCAGACCTGACACCATTAGATTTTTAATTGTTAATTTGGCAATTTAAAAAATAAAGTTTTCTCAGAAATAGATTACACAATTTGGAAGAACTTCAAACAGCTATACGAGAAGAGATAAATAATATCACTATAGAAGAACTATAAAATGTATTTGAAAATTTAAAACGCAGAGTAAATACTTATTTAGATAACAACTGAAACAACATTCAACATTTATTATACTATCTTCCCGTTACTTAGTTGTGATTGTTTACAATATAAACCTAACCTGTAAAATTTTAATTGTCAATATATTATTATGTAAATAAATAAAAATTTCTGGATGAATTTTATTTTTAAAAATATGTATTACCATACTGTTAAATAGGTTGCATATCTACGTCACGTCTAGGTCACGTGGGTTTTGGTATTAAATGAAAGCCCTGTACATACGAGATTAGTATGATTTGTTTTTGTGCAGGCAAGGAGTCGATGAAAGAAAGATCGCGTTCGAGCTGGCCATTCGGAAGCAGGACACTAAAAATATTAAAAGTGTGCGATTCGTAGGAAAATATTTCTCTTTCATCGAAGAATACAATCCATCTTTTCTGGCTTTGATTGCCAAAAGAGAATAATGTTGGTATTAATAAGAAATGAAAAGACAAAGAAAGAGCCGTGTGTAAAAATCCAAGATGCAGATCATGCATCATACATTTTTGACAAATTTGGAATTATTCATAAGGAAGTTGAATCTGTTGGTCAAACATTGAATACTGTATTCTATTTGGAGTTTCTCAAATACTTCTCTGCTTACAGAACGCAACTCCGTTGCGTTTAACTACTTGTGCATTTGGTCGCGAGGGAACTACCAGACGGAGAGAAATCGATGTTAAATCCAACACCGTATTTTTATGTGTGTAGCTTCGAAATTTTAAAATTTGTTTCTACCACAACCTATAAAATTTTCATCTTATGGATTTTTTAATTAAATATTAAGTGGCTGTCTCCCTTTGATTTTATTGTTCACCCATACAGTAAGATTTGTTTTTTCTTAATTTTCTTATATACGATGAACAATATTTACAGCTACTCAGTCTTTTGAATGAAAAAAAAAACGAGAAAATATAATGTTAAGAATCCTGAATGTTAATAGGTAACCTACAAAATTAGTCGTTGTTACCACTGCCAGACCGAATTGTAATTGGTAATTTCTCAAAAAGATTTTCTCGAAAATAAACTTGAGCGACGTGTTTAGTAATAAAAAAATCTTTACAGTGATATATCGCTTAGAAATTAATTTATTTCCAATTTTAAAATGGAAATAAGAAAAATGGAAGCAGTTGGTTTCCTATAATCAACACCTAATATATTATTTCACGTCCGATATTCTTACGCACTAATAATGTATGGTGCTTGTGTAGAAGTTAATAATAATTTAGTGGATGGGACGTTCGTGTACCGCGTTTTTTTCCTCTCCTGATTTAAATTTAGAAAAGGGGACTATACCACTCTCATGTTTATAAAAGTAAAATCCAGTACCTAATATGTTAATAGACGATTGTAACGCTTATATCGGGCAATTTGAGAATCCCCATTCTATTTTTGGATCAAACAATTTTTCCGCGTTCTTTTGTTCTCTCGCGCGGCCTTAAAGACTAAAGACAAATTACAGTCAAAACAGGTAAATATTTACGTTTTCCGGTTGTTTTGCCGCTGCTAGTATTACTAGGGTATAATGTAGTTGTTGAAGATATATAGTCTTTTTGAAGTCTAGCTGTTTATGTTTGGAGAACGCCTCTTGGAAACAATGAAACATTCAACGTTCACTTTAAATATACATATAGCGATGGCGTGCACCGCATCACGCTACCGTTACGACTTCATTCACCATATTCATTTTATGAAGTGTAAAAGTCTTTGATAGAACTTTAATAGAAATATTAAAGCTTCTTCGTTTTTTCACCTTTATTCTATATACGGCGACCCTATTCTAAGATGCGCATGAAAGCAGCTAGGAGGTTTTATGGCAAAATTTTATGTACCAGAGGTTATAATGGAGTTTGGTTTTAACCAAAATATTTATAAGGTTAGTGGATTTTTCACCTACTACTATGTTAAGGCCTGCTGGTTTGAGATGTTCGGGGGGTCTACGGCAGGGATGCTTTCAGATCCAGAACCAGGTTCCATTCAATTATTGGGGGACAAGTTACAATTATTAGGAATAGAAAGATTGATGCAAGTTTTTCGAATTTTTATTTTTAAATATGTTTACAGTAATTGCCATTTACAATAATGCACTTCACCATTCTCTCCTTTCATAGTTTATAAGCCGTCTTTATGGGTACTACCAAAAGAAACAGCTTTTCCCTCTCAAATGTTTTTTAAACTCAAAAAATAGCCAAAAAACACACACCGAGTTACAGCCTTTTTCAAATGTAAATGAGCGTGCAATATTGATCTTACTTGCGAGGATCCAATCTTCAAATTGAACTCTGTCATTGCATAGGTAATGCGGCCATTTTCTTCAACGCAGCAATGATTTCGGGGTTAACAGCAGTTGAAGGAGGGCCTTTTCGGTGTACCACCAACTTGCAACCTCGTTCAAGTTCCTTATATTATCTACATACATATAAACAGTAGCCAATGTTGGTACGAGATCCCCAATTTCGATTTTAAATTTTCCTCGAACTCATACGCGCTTAAGCCTTTTTTCATATCATTCATTTCAATTTTGGAACCAACACACTCGCTACAAGATAATATTCCCCCTGTATCATAATAAAACCATGTGTACATTTTAATAAACTAACATGAATAATTCCTCATAGAAACGCAAAAAAAGACAAAAATGGAATTAAAATAAAGTTTTATTAATGCTTTTATGTCGTCGCATCAAAGAACTGGAACCAATAAAGCTTAAAGCACCAGCGTACGCTCTATTTTCGCCTGTTCTTATCTTTGTGATAGAAAACCAAGCTTATTTTCCGTTCCAGTAACTCCTTCGGGAATTTGTTCACTTTGTATTGCCTGACAGAGCATTCGCTAGCAATAGTAACTCTTTTATTTCCCACAAAGTGTATACATAGATATATTGCGACAGAGTATCTACTATTTGATGTTGTATGTATTTCCTGTACAGATCCAGTTCCTCCGACCTCATTTAATCAGAGTGATTCTTCATTATTACTCGACAATTTTCGATTGCTTTCCGAGTTCATTTATCTGTTTGTTATTTTATGAGAAGAGATCAAAAGTTTCATCGAATTTAACGTAATTTTACGAAGTAATTAAAATTTTATGGATTTTCTCCAAACTATTGTTTTCCCATTTTGAAAGCTAAATAATTAAATGGTACTTAAAATAGAAAATGACAAAGATCTGCTTGTACTCAGTCTCCAGTTGGAAGATGTAAATTTATTCGTCGTATTCGTTTTTGAAGGAAAGCTCGCCGCATTGAATTTATGCAACACCGATCCGAGCTGTTGTTCATTGCGAGACATCAGTCACTTCTGTAAACACAATAAATCAGCGCGGCAGTTGCCCGATCGGCTACATGCACCGCCAGTTCCCAGTTCATAAACTTCGCGCGAGTTTATTTGTTGGAATCGGTCGTCGAAGTTGCTCTAATACGTTTCCAGTTTGTAGGGTAATAAACAATGTCCGACATTGTGCTCACAAATAATGTATATTGTATGCTCGCAAAGTTAAATTGTATAAGCGGAAGAATTTTAAATCTGATGGTACTACGAAATGAAAAAGGCCCTCCTTTTTGGTGGCCTACAATATGCAATCGTAACTCATTATATCCTTGAACAAACATTTTCCTATGTGTACTGTTTCGCCAGAGTCTTTGATGTCAAGTGCGCGATCGACTGCCCCCTTGTTAATCCTAAAATAACACACACAATATCTGAGGCACTGAGTGATATCCGAGGGGGGTATCGCTTACCGCATACGGCGGAAGAAAGGAAGGAAAGGGTAAGCTGACACCGAACGGGTGTGTATTCA
This sequence comes from Popillia japonica, assembly GCA_004785975.1. Lineage (NCBI taxonomy): Eukaryota > Metazoa > Arthropoda > Insecta > Coleoptera > Scarabaeidae > Popillia > Popillia japonica. The sequence continues at coordinate 35,377 of SMLS01067700.1, forward strand.
TATTTCTGCCTTGTTTGCGACACGTGCTGCGGTTTGCTCCCCGTCCCGGCGACCGACATCGGGTATTGCTTATTACGATGTTCAATTAGTTGTTGAGCATTATTTGCGCACGTTGTGGTTTCAACATTCGAGTGCAATCCCCGGCAATAAATCAAGTATCCAATCAAAACGTCCCGCGCGTATTAAACGCAAATTTTGAAATATACAGGGTGGTGCACCATCAATCCTGACGTGAATTTTTGAGAGAAACAATGTACATCTTTCAGATTTTTTTTTTAGTTTCTAATGTATCGGTACATGTGCAAGATGTGCTCTGATTAAACTACTCTTTTACATGAAATATTCTGACGTGTTGGACCCCACCTAGAATTATTCTGTTTAAGGTGATTTAACGGATAAAACTCTAGTAACAATTACAGGCGCATATCCTCCATTTGATACAACAAATCATGAAATCTTCAAAGTTTGTAATCTCGAAAATAGTCCTGATTTGCTAGAGCTTCTATAATATGTATTTACATGGATGTCCAACAGATGTAGCCTTACGTGTTCTAAAATTGTTTTAAATTACATTTGGTCCTTCCTCTAGGGTGCCGCCAGGGGTCCACTTTGGGTCACTATAGTTTGATTTATATATCAATGATCTTTTACCTGTATTCATCTATAATGTTATGATCTAGATCTTCACCAGCTCTTATGTTTTCAAAGTTGTTGCAATCCCCACTTCCATTTTCTGGAAATGCCACAATAAGTATGACGGGATTGTATAAAAGTGTGAACTTATCTACTTTCAAATCCATTGGCAAGATTTGTAAAACGCGAAACAATTTCTGCCGCATTCCTTAAATTATGTCCACTTGTCGAAAATGTAACGTTTTACAACGATCTCTCAATCTTCTTGGTTTACCACAACCATATTGAGACGTCTTAAATTGGAGAATTCTCAATTTCAAATGGATTTAAATACCATAAGGATAGAGTTGGATCTTCAATAATTGAGAAGACTACTGAAGTCTTGTTGAGCTCGAGAAAGTACATGTAGCGAATTCCTTTGCCAGTTTTTTTCAAAACATTTCCCTGCCAGTCAGAGTTTTCTTGATCATTTCCTGCTTAGTACCATGTGCTACAGCAGAGGAATTAATTCAAAATTGAATGCCATTTGATGCCATAAAACATGAAATCTTCAAATTTTCCAATCTCGGAAGTAGTCCCGATTTGCTAAAGCTTCTACAGCATGTATTTACATGCATGTCCAATAGATGTAGCCTTACATGTTCCAAAATTATTTCAAATTACTTGAAGCTGGTTCTTTGGGGTGCCGCAAGGAGCCAACTTTGGGCCACTATTGTTTGATTTACATATTAATGATCTTTTATCTGTATTTATCTCTAATGTTATGATCTAGATCTTCATCTACATTAGATTTTGAAATAATTTTTTACACCTTAACACATTCTGCCAACTTTTAGATATTTGTAGGAGTCAGTTGAACATCTGCAATGATGATGCTTGAAGTATCTTAATATGTTACCTAATTATTTAACTGCGATGGTGGAACGGAGGATGAGAGATTGTAATACACACATTTTTTTCCTTAAAGTAATGACTAAACTAGCAGTTGGTAGTTTAAGAACATGACAATGAAAAGCCACTAAAATAGCCAAACATACACAACAATTTGACATTTATAAATTACTTCACTCAACTCTTACGTTATAGTAAACGTAACGAACCTTATTCATCAACCTCATTTTTAAAAACGGCAATTTTTTTAAACTTCCCAAAATATACCACCTCGTTATTAAGTTCAATCGCGCGCTACAAAGACAGGGGTGAACCAATCAATAACGTAGGGCATTTAGTACGGGCGTGAAGACATGGGTTAGCCATTGTATTTCTTCCCCCTTTACACACTATATATATGAATTATGATTTATGAAGCATGGCGTCACAAAGCAACCACTGTTGAGGGTAATTAACTTCACATTTAGAGGCCTGTGGGGATGATCAATTTATACGTGGCCTTATGTTTCGTTCCGATACAGACTAAGAATGATTTATAAAGGTTAATTAGATTAAAATTTCGGTGACTGTCTGTTGCTGTCAGATATGAATTATAATGATGTATTAATGATTAGATAACTCATAATTAAAGACGTAATTTGGTCGGTTGAGCAGGCAAATTTATCATTGTTTTTATATCATAATAATGCCTCCAACTGTATGTAAATTTATTTTCCTCTTTCTTCTCTTTTTTTCTTTTTCTGAATACAATATTCTGTTCGTCTTGTCCAATTTTTGGCTCCAGTTTTTGCATGTCCACCGTGTATGACATGATGTAATTTTCAAAGGCAGGGAACCCTCTTGGGATAAAGAATTGGCATAACGGAACCACAGAATCTTGGGGCACCCTGTTGACAATACCATCAAATGTTTGGATAACCGCAGATCGTCGTTGCATCTGGGCTGGTTACTTCTCAAGATTCACATTTAAAGAGGCTGAGCAAGCAACATCATTATCAACACTGTAAGAGACGTACTGCTACCATTGTAGCAATACTAACTAACACGATCAACATCACCGAAAAATTATGCTTAAACAGACAGAAGTAGCGCTTAAAAAGAGCGAGAAACAGTCTTTCAGTTCAACCTTGGATGTCACAAATTTCCTATTTTTGTTTTTAATTTATACGTGGTAATTGCAATACTCCCTTTAATAATTATTCTTACAATTAATCCATCTATCAGGAACTACCCAGAGATAACGGATTAATATCTGACGAGCTATGGGGGACAACGGAGCAAAATATCATCAGGACTCTACATACATATATACACTTTGTGCGACATATCCCGAGAGGATTCAAATAATAACAACATTACGCAAGAGACTACATAACGCTCTCTTCCTGGAGGTGGTATACGGTTATAGCTGGCATCCGAGTTGTCGTTTGATATTACACGGTTGAGGGGTAAAGCTGTTCCTTTCCTCGGCGTCGGCTTCACAAAACTAATATTGTTCGCAGTAGGCTTCTTCGTTTGTTATTAATGCGGGCTGACATTTCGTGGGATTGTCACTTGTTTTGCTTGAGCACGTGCCGACTTCTCTATCAACATCCAATATTCTACGACGGTTTCTTGTAATATTACTCGAGGTAATTATTGAGTTGTGTCCTTGTCAAAATATTAACGATTGATATGAGTTTTATTGGAAGTTATAGCACGTTTTTAGAATTTTAAGCTTTTTGTAACGATTTATATTTTTATATTTCAACATCAACACATATGTATACTGTGTGGCAGTCTATTCTCGCAATTGATAATAAAATTGGTAACCTATAATGTGATAAAAATATCTATTTTGGATATAGTATTTTCTATACAGTTCAATAGCATCCACTGATATTTAATACGGAAAAAATGCTAAAAACCGGTCTAAATTTTATGTTTCCAATGCAATGCTTTGTGTCATATTCGTGGATTCTTATGTAAATGCTGCAGACTTATATTGGGTAACGTACTTTCTGGACAATACAGGCGCAGAAGTGATATACTATATGATCATGATGCAATTACTATTACAGATTGGAAATTGTGTAAATTGTGCTTGAGAATTGTCGTCTGAGTCTAAGAGAGATAATTAGCGATACATTTTGTACCAAATACCTTACCATATTCAAGGGGATAACTTGGACATCAAACATGTTACAGCCCAGTATATGCCAAAAGACCTAAATAAGTTTCCATAAAATCATTGAAATGCATAAAGCTGAAGATATAATATCAAGAGGATAACGATTTGATCTTCAGAAAATGTGAAGTAAGGGAGCATCAGTTCAGTTATTCTGAAGCAACTGTCAGTATGCACAGCGAAACGTCGAAAGAAAACTTTTGACCCACGGCAAAATCTGGAAGAAGTAAGTAGTAGTGCGAGACTATCAGGACGTACTAGAATCTGTGGCAATGCTTGCGCGAAGCTTGTCAGAAGAGAAGACAAAGCATAAAGCATGATATGTCTGTATGATTGGGTCGGTTCGTTAAGGATCACATTCACAATCACATGTTAGACCAAGTTTCTGTAACCAAAGTTCCTGAAATCTGAACCGAAGCTCACCTGAAAAACCACTCAATCTTATATACATAATTAGGAACTATATCCATGTCTCTAAAAATTCAGAAAACCCTAAACTTAGGATTGGGCAGAATCGTTAAAGCCAGAGTTAACAGCTTGTCCAGTAGCTTTATACTAGCTGCTCTGGAAAAAGAACGTCCAATATAACATTACATGAATTTATACGAAGGGAATCCATAAAATAACCTCCGTTTAATCCGATAAGTTGTGGGGATAGCGCCACCTTTCTAACATCAATGTACACAGTGACTCAGTACGCTTCTATCTGTGTAATTGGGAGTATAGTACAGTGGCTCGTTCTCCTAACTTCACCTAAAAATTTGAGTGCCGCAATAGAAAATCCCGCCAAGTATGAAGTGCGCAAAAACACTCACCAATTCATCGTGAATTGTGTGCCGTGTACGGCCCAAACATAATGAGTGAAGGTCATGGATACGTTTTTCTAGAAATGTAAGAATTAACGTTAAGATGTAGCCAGGAGCGGTAAGCCGTTTCTTGTCAGTGATGACTTACTAAGCAGAGTGAATGTTCGTGCGGACCATCGCTTCACAATATCTGAACTTTCCGATCACTTTCCTGAAATTTCTACGTGTCTACTACACGAGTTAGTGACAGAGAAACTAGGGTACTACAAGCTCTGTGCTCGGTGGATATCAAAACTGCTTACGGACGACCATAAAATCAAAACAATGAGTTCTGCCATAGACTGTCTTTCTCGGTACAATGTTGAAGGAGAAGCGTTTTTCAACAAGATCTTGACTGGATGAGACCTGGGTGGCCTATGTTAATGTTGAAACAAAACAGCAGTCAATGCAATGGGATCATACAGGTTCTCCAAAGGCAAAGAAAACATATAAAACTTTCTCTGCGAGGAAAATTATGGCTACGGTGTTTTGAGACGCTACTGGGATATTATGGAAGCAAATATCGAGTAAGAAGTACGATGAAATCAGATCTAGCATGTCAAGCTTCGGCGATGAAGATTTTTGGTTAAAACCCAAATCACGTGATCCGAAACCGATGCTTGGATCTTATTTCATTGTATGTACTCTTGTTAGCAGGGTGATTCCAACAATAGACTATGAGCGCCTATTATAGGCATTTTTTGTAATTATTACTTTTTTGGAATCTCTCGACGTTATATTAGTAAAGCTAGAGAATAATCCAAGATGACTTTCTGACGACCCCCTAATGCACCTGAGGAGAGAAAGCACATTTCCGTCACGTTTTGGATGTAACATCACGCTGCCTACACGTAAAAGCTGTGCTTACTGATCGCAGTTTCAACATAGTTTTTATTCGAAGTACCACTCAAAACTAAAAAATTGTGTACATATGAGGTGGTGAAACGCAGCGTTTTCACCATTCAACGCTCTACCCATCAATAACAAGTCCTAATATAAAACTTTAGCTAATCTTCTTTGAGTTTCGTTAGGAGCAGCAATAATTTGTTCAACTAGAAAAAAGGGTAGTGGTAAGATCCAAGAAATGTAGAAATTTTCTTCTATTCATCATCACGTGCAAGTGTGCTATATCCTAAACGACATGTAGCTCATGAAAGTTTTGATAACCTAAAAGATTGCGGCAAATAGTTTTGGAAACCATAACATTCTAAGAGGTCTAGAGGCCTAAATTTCCAAATACACTATCATCCTTTTTTGTGAAGGTGTCAAAAATCTGGTTGTTTTGGGATATACTTTGAAATCTCCTCAAAATTCCATCGACCTAAAACAAAAGGATACCTAGCTTTGGTGATTCCACAGTTAAAGCAATATCATGGAATGCCAGCAAGGCTATCTTATGAAAAAAAAGGCTGGTATACCAAACTCTTTGGTCTCTATTTCAGCCAAAGTAAAAAGTAAAACTTTCACAATTACTACCGACTATTATTCGTACTGTGGTTAATTGATGGCCAATTTTTTCAGTACCGTAAGACGGGGTAACTTCGACAGGTTTTTAGCATATTTGCTGCTCTGCAAAAAGAACTATTCGCGAGAGTACCTTGGCTCATGTGTTATCGTAACTGTTAAAGACTTGGTTATCTTTACTAAAAAAAGTATATTCCTCTCACACCCCCTTGCGCCCCTTTTTTATTTCTTTTTTTGTTGTCGAGTTTACCCCGGGTTGGGGCTGCGACACTCCGCATAATTAAGCATAATGTCGAAATTAAAATGCTCCAAGCTAACTTCGACATAAAAAATGTAAAAATCATAAGCAATCAATCAAATGTAATAGCCGATAGTCTTAGAGGCCTTAATTAGACAAATGAAGTAATGAAAACAATATGTACTTGCAAAAACGCATTTATTTTAAGATAATAACTTTGTTAAGGCACATTATTTGGCATACAAATCTAAACTAAAAAAATAAGAGAAAAGTAACCCAAAAAAGTGTAATAATCATATAACAAAAAATATTAAGTATTAAAACAATTAAAGATGAAGATTGACAAACAAACATGAAAATAATAAAATATCAATAGATAATTATGAAAACACTCAAAAGCCAACTTTTATGCAAAAAACATGCACCATAATATGCATGACGAAGTTAGTTAGTTATTTTGGTTTTTGTTAACTAGACAGGAGGACGTTTTAGCCAAGTTCGGCTTCAAAATTGGCTGCGAAAAGTCTGAATTTGATGATTGTCCATCGCTGTAATATTCAATAATACGCAAAAGCAAGAATAAGATAATCTCCAAATTTCTGTATATTATAATAAACAATACTCGTATACAGGGTGTGTTTGAAATAAAAGTAAAAAATATTAAGAATGGTAAGATACAATTATGTAAAATATAAATCCAAAAAATTTTTGTTCAATTACGACGCGAATGCCAAAATTCCCCTCCCTTATAAATTGTAATATGCGCCGCCTATTAAATAGAGAATGTTGATCTCGATCAATTTAACGTAGGAGATCGCAAAAACAGCTGCCGATCTTATAAAAACTACAAGATAACACTGATGTGTCAGTTTTTTTAAATAGCTTTTAATGAAGAGTTCCATAATGCACACATTAAATATTGCCTGTCGCTGCACCTGCCCTCCGCTACATACATATATTCGTTCGAAAATATTCGACAGTGGCGCGACAAATAGCTTTGTCAATAATATCTCCATTTTTCATAGTCTACTTTTATTTAAAATGCACCCTGTATATAGCACTGTTTATAACATATTCACAAACAAAATTAACTAAAATCAATTTGGAAAAACGATTCCTTTAAAATATCTCCGAGAATCAATCGAATTTCACAGCAATAAAACAACATTCTATACCATTAAACACCCAAACATCGAGATTTGCAAAATAATCACCGACCCTGGGAAGTAAAGAACCCGCACCACTAATAAATCGGCAAGTCCTCGACTTGAACTCGAGCGTTCCGGCGACAATCGACTGAAAGTTGTACAGCGAGCTTTTCGCAATTATGTCGGGACAGCGCGTTCAGAAAGAAAATCACACGCCCGACGGCATACATTATGACCCTCGGAATGAGTATTATTTAACAAGAGAGGTCGCGTACTGCCGTACAATTGTTTTATATGAGACTGCGGCCTCTTTAAAATCCGAGTTTCTGAATTAGAGTACTTCACTACCATGGCCACCTCTGTAAACGAAAATCTCGAGCTGCCGTCGTACAAACAAATTAATTGGGAAAAATCGGTCTTGTAATTAAGGGATACGTAATTAATTTTTATACTTCGTCCCCTTTGTGGAACGTACAATAACGCGAATAAAACTTGACGATAAAATAAAATCAAAGGGGAGATTACATTTATTTAGTATTTAGCAACATATAATTATATGCCCGCGTTAATTATTCACATAATTTAATCAACTAATTGATTCTTTTATACATATGCATACATTAGGTTAGCATTCCGTGCGAAAATCGACTACAACCGGCCTTAAAATGTTCTGGCATCGATTTTAATACATTCGTCGAGCGTTAGATGGCGCAAGCGGTAGCGTGTCGTATTTATAATTATACGGAAGCTGTTCATTTAGAATACTGAGAATGCGGTTTTTACGACGTAAATATGTAAACATAAATATGTACAAATACATATCTTCTCATATGTATGTGTGCGAGTGCTCGTAATATGAGTAGCTGCTTTCTGTAATCGTATATGTACGGTTAATTTTGTTAATTTTAAAATTGTAATTTGTGTTAAACCACAATTGCTGTGAGAATCTATCGACTATAATCGTATCTTCATTTTTTTAATAGAGTAAAGAGAGAAGCTTCTTGAACTATTAATAGTAGTGTTATAGTAACAATTTTTAGTAATAATTGCTTCATTTTCCACATAGAGGATTTGCTGGTCGGTATGTAAAGACTATTTTATCATAGTGTCGTGCTCCATCGTAATTTGCTGCTTAAGTTTAGAACCTTCTACTTCTTGACAACAGTAATCTTTGTTTTTTTGTGATAATAGCCTTAAAACTCTACAGTTTGCACCAGAGAAGATCTGGTCATTACAAGTGACATCCAAGTCCCACTTTACGTCTCCCAGATAGTGTTTCCTGGGTTTATATAAAAATTTTCACGAAACCAACTGCGCAAGCCAACTGCAGCCGAAACCATTGCAAAATGGGGTGCGTTTCAAGCTCTACAATGGTGAAAAGGACACCGATAGGCTAAGAAATTTATTAACGGCTATATGCCCAAATTCACAGAAGACCTACTGAATCAAGGCAGGAGAACTGTGAAGTTAATTCTAGCCGTACTAATAACTGACAGAAAACGCTATGTGAAGAAGAGATGTGACAGCCCTGCCAAAGCTACAGAAGCTCATAAAGAAGGCAAAGCTACACCAGGTGGTCTAGATAATAGACCTTTCTAATACCCCGATCTCAGAAGAAGCAAACAACCAGTCAAGGTGTACTGTCTAATGAAGGGAAAGGAGTACAATATTGTCTATTTGCAGTAGGTACTTACTTTAAGAATATCATCCCCTACAATCAAGTCAAATTCTGTTAGCGCTTAATTGTCACACGGCACATTCAAAAGTTCAGATACTTTCAATTCTTCATGAAGAAGGCTCAAGTTACCGTGAGATTTTTGGGAGGATAGCACATTGTAGTTGACCAACTTATACATATCACCTTCAGTTGGCGGTTCTTGGCGGTTAGCCAAGATGGTTGTTGTGTTGGTGTAGATGCGAAAATATGTTTTACCTAAAAAGTGGATAACATCACTGTGAATAGATGACTTTACGACGCAATTTCCTTGACGCCCTTAAAATATGGGCTCTAGTTACTGACTTTATACTGGCCTTCGTATTCTCTCAATCGGCTTACTTACGATGCATGCCCAAAATTATCTATTATAACTTGCTATGGAAGCATTTCCTTTCAATATAGAAGTTTGAATCTCCAGAAGGTTCTACTCATTATTCCAATACAGCTTTGGAATCCATGTAAAACTATTTTTGCATGGACCTTCAAAAAATACCACCAGATTTCAGGAAGAAGATTGAATCCATTTGTCATTTCAGAGTTTTTCTGGCATTTTTTGCATCACTATCTGCATACCTATAGAAAATCATTTAGCATATTAGACTAGGATTGAGGTAGCCACCCTCTTTCACCGCGACCTTTCCAGATCTATAGTGATCCTTCTTTGTTTTAAAAGTCCTCTAACTTTGCCTTCTTTATGCGGCCTATCGTTTTTGAGAATTTTTTTCGATACCTCATGCTACAAACCTTGTCCACGTCAAGCACTGGCAATGACATTGTGCATGGACAGCGATTTTTTTCTCCTCTTTGGAAAATCTGCATATAACATCTTCTGCTAGGCCTATGTTATACATATCCTTATTTAGTCCATCGTGGCCGGTCAGTAGGCCTACTATTATTTTGGCAACCTTTCCGTTTTTACCCAGCAGGTCTCTGTTCCTTTAGGAACTTTTTTGTCTGTCTTTGTCCTAGTGATTTTTGCCACCATTCTTTGGACAGGAATAAAATGTATTTTGGTTGAAACTATGGAAAACCTAGCGTCACTCTCCTAGCGGTAAAAAGCTCAAATTCCAATCAGAGTTGAAACTCACGATGACGATAATGATCCTCAATTTGTTGGAGATAAATCATTCTGAAGACCAACAAAAATATTAGAACATTAAGAGTGAATGATCGAAAAACATCACCCAATTTGCCTATATTTTGAATTTCTCGAGAATCATCATTACTGACGAAGTTCAAAAGTGTTTACTAACTCTTAAGGGTGATAAAAGTTTAAAAATTAAACATACAAAAGATTTTCGTTTTTGATAATATAATCCTAACTGGATCAATAACAAAATCGCAGCCAACCGTCTTTAAAATCTCATTTATTTTTACCAGAATTACTAAACACTCTGCTTGTATAGAAGCGTATGCGACAAACGTAAGCATATCGGAAATATACGCGAACGATCAAAATTCGAGCTGATATGCGTACGGCATTCCTAGCAAATAATTCACTCTCGGATCTGACGCCCGATCATAGCGGCGTCTATCCACGTCTACAATATAACCGCCAAAACGTCATTGATTGGCACTGATCTGAAAATTGCGATTTTAAATAGAAAGCGCACTGCGTTTTAATAGTTTTCCCGGTGTATATTTAGATGTTTAATGTTAAAAATATTACCGGTCCGGTTTTGACGTAACCTTCATCGTCTAAATTTAATGAGCCCTACACACATTGCAATATCTCACATAATATCGCGTAAAAAATGCGTAGTAGGAGAGAAAGTGATAAATTTCTGAAGACTAGTATGCTTCGGAGACAATTTAAGTTTGTATTTAAATTCGAATCGGAATAAACGAATATTTCAAAAGTGTTGAATAACATTCATGATGAGTACTTGTTGTATAGCGTACGCCGCGCTTAGATAGAGTCATCCATCCAATTTGTCTTATTGTTGACACAGAGAGCAGTTTTGTCGAAATCGGCGTGACTAACTTTTTAAGCAATCAATCAACTTGTCAGATCTTTTTTTCTGCGTGCCTTGCGTCTCAAGTTTGCCTCTTCGTTTCTTCCCGGTTTGCTGCGGTATGGTTGTTGCCTCACCTGGGAGGTCCCCTATCCGCAACTATTCTAAGACTACGACGAAGAAAAAAAGGCTTGCTGGTTAAATCATCATCTTTATATACATATATATGTATACGCGAGTAGCCTAGGGTAACCAGCTTATTTGTTAATGAATTAAGTCTAAGTAATCGGTGTAGTAATATGTGATGATGTTAACGATATTGTTGAGTGATGTTACGTAAATAAAATAATAGATCGTTCTTGTTAGATGGATTGAAATCTTTAAAATGTAGCGTTGAATCTAGTTCGTTTTGCTAGCCGGATATAATCAAAATTAATGACATAATTGTTAATTTAGATCGTTAGTAGTTTTCCAGAAAATTTACGAAGAATGTTTGTGCTATTATTGATTTGCGTTTAATATTATATGTATACGTATAAGTATGTAAATATATACGTTAGTATGGCAATACGCATATGTACAAATGACATTGTCATTTGAATGGCAGAGACGCCGAAGATTGACAAACAAAACACTAGAAAGGACATTGTGGCAAAAAAATCAGATTAATCTGTGGTGTGACAGAGATGGCAGACTTAATTCGTCAAGTAGTACTTTACATTGAAAGTGTTTACGTTATGGAAAATTAATGATAATAAAAAACACTTAAAATTGTTTGGAGAGTTTTTAAATAGTTAGAAAAATATATGACTCCATAAGAATTTCAATTACAACTGGAATAATAGAAACTGGGTTTGTGAACTATGCAGCAATTGGCAGGTAAACAAATAAGAATGCAAAGTGCTGTATCTCGTAAACTATACGTCCGAGCGACTTGCGGAAAAAAATGTATTACAAAAGTGGATAAAAGAAGACCGTGGAAAATATTGTCAGATTTCCAAGGTGGGCGCCAGAGGGCGTAACCGTCATTTAAAATTTTTAAAGTGATTTTTCATTGAAATCCACCTAGTAAATGTTACCAAAAAATATATGCCGTTTAAAGCTAAGCTTCATTCAAGTAACTTTTGTTTAATACTTTTTGACGTATGTATTAAAATAAAGTGGTGGGGGGTAATTCGATGTTTTTTTAAATAAACAGCTGTAAGTCCTAAACGACTGAACGGATTTTAACAAACTCGGTCTCGTTGGAAAAAGCATTTATTGTTCCATCAAACGCATTTTACCTATGATTTGTATAATTCTTAGTTATGCCGCTAGAGCGCGCTTGTCGATATAATAAGAGAAAATTGCAATTTTCTTAAAAAAACTAATTGCAGTAATATAACTTTTTTCCATCAAAATGTAGTGAAATGATGTCTAAATAGGTTAGTGAAAACGGTATCTCAATATCTTATTCTTATAATGAGGGTTCCCGGGTGTTGACCGTGTCATGGTTAGTAAAATATATACAGTACAAAATAAAAATAAAATGCACAAGATATACAATAAACTCGACGTTTCGCCGCTAATGTAAGCGGCTTCTTCAAGAGCAAAGAGGTTAACTGGGTGGGTACCAGAAGGTCACGGTAACTCGATGTGTAAACCACGCTAGAGGCGAAAACCTTCTCACCAGTCAGAAGGTCGAGTTACCGTCCGAGTCTTTTTTCAAGATTCAATGATAAAATTTCATAATTTAATTAATTTTAAATATTAAAAGTATTTTGAGTTCAAAAAAATTAGAAACACCGTGCAGGAGCATAATAAGAAAAAAGGATCGATTTTGAAATAAAACTAATGCGTCCTTCAATCTTCAAACTGTCTTGCATCGCACTCAATGCATTGTTGCATGCCGCTCATTCAATTACTGTTCTTGACAGCCTACGAATAGCCATTTTAATTTGTTTAAACTGAAAATACCACCACTTTATTTTAATAGATACGCCAAAAAGTATTAAACAAAAATTACTCAAGGTTACTAAAGGTTAGCTTTAAAAGGCAGATATTTTTTTGGTAACATTTACTAAGTGGATTTCAGTGAAAAATCACTTTAAAAATTTAAAACGACGGTTACGCCACCTGGCGACCATCTTGGAAATCTGACAATATTTTCCACGGTCTTCTTTTGTCCACTTTAGTAAAGCAGTCTCAGTAGCAAGTCTCTCGGACAAATGGTTTACGTGATACAGCACTTTGCATTCTTAACTGGCTACCCTGTACATATACGGAGAATAAGATTAATTTGCAAATTGCCATAAACAGGACTTTTAACGAAACCAACTCATTGAAAAGTCATAAGAGGCTATAGTAAATAATAAGGCATTAAAAAAACTGTTGTAAAATCTAAGAAAATGCTATTTTGTTTAAAAATCTTTATTATAGTTTTTTTTTGTGAATACCAGCCAATAGTTTGGATTTAATTTTAAGTCTGTTCCGGTGTAATTGTTATAGAACTTCAATATAGCATTCCTCAAAAAAATGCTTTGTTCATGAAAAATATTTTCGCTAAAATCGGAAGCTTTTGTTCACTTCTGCCTTGTCACTAAACTGAAAGCAGCTACAAAAATAACCGTTATATTAAATTGCTTTTAGCTGGTGTGCTGGTGGCTTGATACTTAACGCATGTACATATATAGTTTTCTTTTTTTATTGATAGCATGCTATGTATAAAAATATTTAATTTTATGGAGTAGGTATTAAAATTTGAGACAGTTTAAATTTCTAACCACCTGTTTTACGTTTTAGAAACACGAACTTACTTATAGAAGAATGCTTGGCTAATCTGACCAGAAAGTTGCCACGCTCTGTCCAAATTATCAAAACATTGGGATTATAGAAGTAATAAAAAAAATATTGGCAATTTGAAATATGAACGGATTATATTTCAACTATGTTAATATAATCTATATGTAAGTTAATTATTATACAGTCTGTCCAAGATAAGGATGTCTATCATGGGAATCTGGAAAGCGATAATAGATACAGAGGTTGTTAAATAAAGTTGGTCAAATAATATGCAACAATAATTAAAAATATTTAACAACTTTCGAAGATATTCGGAAAAAACCGAAATTTTGCGATATGGTTTTTAAGTTCTCCTGTACTTGTTCGAAGAAATATGTTTAAAATAATTGCACTTTATTAACTTTTTCTGCTCTACAAGATAGCATTCTCAAATTAAGTCTTCAAGTCACTACCAAGTTGATGATGACATGAAGACGAAACGTGGGATTTTTAATTTAAGAATGCAATCTTGTAGAGCAGAAAAAGTAGCCCTAATAAGTGCAATTATTTTAAAAATATTTCTTGGAATAAATACAGGAGAACATAAAAAGCATTTCGCAAAATTTCGTTTTTTTTGCCGACTATCTTCGAAAGTTGTTATAATTTTTTATTTTTTGTTGATGCATTCAATGTCATTGAACAACCACTGTATCTCTTACGGTTTTCAAGATCCCCGTGATAGATATCCTTATCTTGGACACACAGTACATTCCCATATATCTCAATGAATAAAAAGAAAGTTAGAAGTATTATGTGGAAGTAGAAATGGTTTTGAACGCTTAGATCTATAGCTGTCTATAGAAGTCAGCTTAGAAAAAAAATCATTTACTGAAAATTAAGTTTTTCAGCCCAATGCAAACACACTGTAAAACCACTAATGTCTTTTGTACTGTAAACTGTTTGGGAAGGCCCGGTACTGACATTATTCAAATTATCGCTTTCCACAGCACGGAAGCATCTGCTTGATATGTTGATTCTTCATGACCCTCGTTCATGTACTTCTTACTAGTAAGCAAATTGGCACACGATTATTATTAATTCAACAGGCGGCTGTGTCCAACATACGACCAAATAAAGAATTGTATCTTTTAAAAAATAAAAATTACACACCTACCAATGGTCTGGCGTTCTTCTAATAAAATTTCTTGTTGTAACGGATTTCTATAGTCAACTTCAACATTTTTGGATCATGTTCATGTTCATTCACACGCAAGAGCAGTAGAGATTGGAAGTAGAAGCCAGTTCACAGCTTTTTCTTCCAAATTGTTGCATCAAAGATATTTTTTTACACTTGGTACAAATTCTTTATTAACCCTTTCTCTAACATACTGATCATTCCAGGAATTTTGAACTATGAGGAGTGCCCGTAGTTTATAGTTTCCTGTTGCATAACTCTAAGGCGATCTCGTTACTAGATGCCGCTGTTTTGTCTACATACAGGGTGTCCGCGATATACAAAGCATGCTTTTAAGGGATGATAGCTACAATGATTTAGAAACAAAAACATATAATACACCTTGGGTCTATCGTCTATCTGTAAGCGTAAACGAGAAAAAAAATTATTTCTCATGTCACAAACTTCGACGCATACTGTACAGCGGCAGCCGATCAGTGCAGGATTTACCCGACGATTAGAGGCGTGTGTTCTTGCAAATAGGCAACACATTGAGCCTTTCCTGTAATACATTTTCTCCTGTCTCTCAAAAAGGTCCTTTTTAGGACCAGCCGTTTATCACAAATAAAAGAAAAGAACTAAATTTTGTAGTAGCCTTTACGAAAGAGCTTAAAGCGCCATAACATATAAGCACTATTATAATATTGTTTTCATTCAATGCAACTTTCCCTCAACTTAAATTTTCATTTACCGATCGAAAGGTGCTATTAAACACGCCCTTTTTACTCTAACTTCAACATAACATCGATTTTATTGTCATAACTATAAAAAAAAATCAAAGATACCTCTTTTCTATTTATCGGATATTTTTGAAACGTATGGCCATTGACTTCGTACGATACAATGGTCTAATGTAGTTCAAGGTCGTATAAGCACATGTTGCTGCGCTTGCATGTGTGCTTCTATTGATACGTGTACAGTATAGCGCAAGAGAAATGACACCACTCTTCAGTTTCAATGTATTAAATAATACATTTTCGTCGTTGTTTTCAGTTATTTTCAACTCTAAATTTTTTATATGGTTTTTTGGTTATTTAAGAAGCAATATGGATGAGTTTTCTTGTACAGTTTGACCAAATAAGGTTTTTTAGAAATAATTTTTTTTCTCGTTTACGCTTACAGACCCAAGGTGTATTATATGTTTTTGTTTCTAAATCGTTCTAGCTATCATCCCTTAAAAGCATGCTTTGTATATCGCGGACACTCTGTATACCAATGTTCTACCATAGATAGACCGAATCCTTTAAAATTTTGTTGCAGGCCAATTTCAAAAACTTCTCCTGCTGGCATCAAACCTAACGTCTTCATCATCATTCATATATTAGAAGAAATACAGAGCTTTTTGCATAGTGATAGCCTCTGAGATCGGTGTATTATGTGATCTAAGCAGATATATTAGGAAATCCGGTTTTACATATAGATTTTCTGGATCAACCACACTGGTGGTAGTAGTACGTAGTACTGAGTAGTACGTAGTACGTAGTACTGACTACGTTCACTTAGTGACACATACTCAAGATGTGTTTTTTTTAATTCTTTATGATGTCATTTATGGTAGACTTTCTGATGTTAAACAATACCTACTGGTAGCAAAGTAAAAGAAGACCTGATTCAAGTTTACGTAAAATTGTGACATGGTTTCTTTTGTTGCTGGAAGAACATGTCTTTTGACACATCTAGATTTACCACAACGTTTAAACTCACTTACCTACTGTGATACATCGAATTATTTTGACAGATTTCTGACAGATTACGATTAACTGGATATGGAGTGTCAATATTGATTTTTGCAGTTTACAATCTCTCAATGCCTAATTAAAAAGTATGACCAAAACAAAGTGGAAGGAGAAAAAGTAATTCTTAGTTATGAAACAAGTTTTTATCACAAATTTAAGGTAAATACGTGTTTCGGGCTTTTTAGTCTTCCTCAGTGTAGCATGCAGGGCTTGCTTTTCTCAAAAGCCCCCCAGTTTTTTATAGATATTACTCAATACATATCAGAAGATAGCTATATAACACCTGCTAGAAGTGCAGAACTCGTATCGCTCTACGATCTCGTACTGACGAGGACTAATAAATCCGAAACATGTATCTATCTTTTCGAGATTGAATTTTCACATTTACGTTACTCACTGTGTATGTTATACACCAAATCAGCAAAGGTGTTGTTTGTTTCTTCATCCTAGCGGGACAATATATTTTTCTAGCATTATCTCTTTGAACATAACTTTTCGCGTAAGTCAGTTAGCAAACAGGATGACATTTATAGATGTTAACATTAAATAAACGAAGCTATCATTCGATTTTGCAGACAATTATCCTTGAAGACAAAACACTAATTACGTAAATTAGAATGATAATGGATACTTTTACACATTCAATATGTACTTAATAAAAGATGTTTTGACGTTAATGCATATCTCAGGATTTTTTTAAATTTTGCAAATATCAACTTATACAATGCAGATATGAACTTGCACATGCTTCATTTATAATATGCGAATAAAATCAATAAAAATCATCTATAGTATAGTAAGGTAGTGAGATAAAAGGATGGGATTTTAATCAATCACGACTTCATCGCATTCAATCCTACAACGCATTTAGAGTCCGATAGAAAGTTAGATTTATCTGAATACTTAGCATCTATAACGCATTCATGTAAATTTTATTGTTGGAAGACAAGGCGTACAATCTTTGTCTTATATAATCGTCATTTGAGTTTATTTCGTCGTTCAAGTAATTATCTATGCAGATAAATTCCTATTAGAACGGATTAATTTCAGTAATTCCCACAATTAAATTAAAAAAAAAATAGACGATGGAAGAAAATCCACGATTTTATCTTAATCGAGGAAGACATCTGTGACTAAACTTACCGGCCACATCGGCCAGAGTTTTGTAATAATTATTGCCTGGAGAATAACATAAAAACGACTTTCTAATTTATATTTAGATTAAAAGTTTTTTCTTGGTTCATTTCTATTCTCTAGCACATACGTATACGTATCTTGTATGTATATGTACATAAGCCTAGGCTATGCATATTAAGTGATATATGTTTAATTATGGAGGCATATTTAGTTACAATAAGGTTACATATATGTACGGCTTTTGTACTGACAGGTGTTCAAAGTTTGTAAGTGTGTGAGTATTAGAAATTATTAATAACTTTTAAAAACAAAAATAACTGTTTCAAACCAAATCAAACTAGATTCTATTCAGTAACACATATAAATCATGTGAACGCAGTGACTCGGCAATGCATGCATATAATGATTGTCTTATAAGGCGATGCTACTATGATAATTTTATTCAAATTACTGTTTCGCGGTAGTGACAGAAATTATTCTTCCCGACGATATTCCCATTAAACGGTTTGATAATAAAATATTAATAATTATATGAGGTACGTATTTAATCATATGCAAAACTTCGGTTTATCTCT
This sequence comes from Popillia japonica, assembly GCA_004785975.1. Classification (NCBI taxonomy): domain Eukaryota; kingdom Metazoa; phylum Arthropoda; class Insecta; order Coleoptera; family Scarabaeidae; genus Popillia; species Popillia japonica. The sequence continues at coordinate 53,877 of SMLS01067700.1, forward strand.
CGGGCATTGCAATGACTTAAATTTCATAATTGAAGCATTTTTAATGGAACTACTCCCGTAGTTGGTAATTGCTAATCAATTTTAAAATGGACGGTGATCGTTATTCCAGCGATGGTCGAGTTAAAGAAAATTAAAGAAAACACAAGATGATGGTAAATGATGCTGGAGGACTACTGGTAATAAAGAATATTCAATATTTATTTGCGTCTATAATTATGAATATTGTACATTATGCAGTAAATATTGCTACAAATAATGTTGCCGTAATCACAATAGACCCCACAGAACTTGGTACTAAATTTGTAACCAAACATACATGTGTGCATAACATGCGCAATTTTTATACACTAATTATGTAAACATCTAGTTTCTTAATCACATTTGAGTCTTACTGCGTTTAATCTATTTAATAATGTCAGACAAAACAAATTGAATTAGAAAAATCAGTAGCTACACGTAAGGCCATTTACTCAATTGCGGTAACTTTGTGTTTTCCGTTATGGTTTTACATAATTTTGCAGGATGTCATTATTCACTCATTTCTTCTTAAAATATTGCCAAATTGAATGCAGTATCTAGTTTAATGGATAGAAGAATGTTGAAAAAATAGTTTTAATACCAAATTCTCTTGGTTGTGTTAAATGTTAAATACTGAATTAATCTCCAATATCCCTTACGTTTAGATAAAATCTTCATTCTGATAGTTCTCGCAATATCTGTCAACAGGATATACAGGCTGATTCATTTTCGATCCTCACCATTGTGATCTCGCTTATTATTGAAGATTGACGGTAGGTTTAAATTTGGTAAAGTTGCTAAATTTTGTGGTTATTATGATCCCGAAAAGGAAGTAGACTTAGAACAAATGACGTTCGAGTTATTTGAAAAAAACTGAAAAATCTCATTTTCTTATTTTGCTTGTAGCACTTTTATTAGGTCTTGCAGCGGAAAACTAAAGATACATTCTCGAGGCTACTTTTGCTCCTCTATCTAATGGTGTATTTAAAATTTTTATACGACGTTTCGTTTTCTTTGGATCATCATCAACTTTGTTATTTCTTATGAGAGCCAGCTTGGATTTTGACACAGCTAGAAAGGTTTTCTTTTTCTGATTTCAACCATGTGTCATATGTTGAAAACAAAATTTGATATAGTGTGTTAATTGACCAAGAATCTGACTTGAGATTAAATCAGGTAGGTAGTTATGAAATTTCGAACTGTCACTCACTTACAAATGAGTATCGCGTAAATGAAATCGATGTTAAATGAGATAGCCATGGAATTGCGAACTGTCAATTATCGTTGCGATAGTAACTCAAGAATGGCGTTCACCAACGAAGAGAAACGAGATAATATTATGTATTTTTACAATTGTATCCTAAACGGCTACAAAAATATCATACCATTTTTCTAGATCTTGACAGAAATTTAGTCAAATATGGATCGTGGAGAATTGCGTCGAAATAAGCTGAAACCGTACAAGGTCCACGTTAGTCATGGTTTGCTACCTGGTGATAACTTAAGACAAATGGAATATTGTAATTGGTTACCGGAAATATTAGAAAACTACGAAGATTTTTTTAATACAATCATCTGGGCAGATGAATCGCAATGTACTAACTGACTGGCTAGTAGCGCGTTGGTTTTCTGTAGTTTCCCAGATTCCATGGCAAATGCTGAAAGGCACCATCTTAAGTTGGTCTACAACCGCAGACATAATAATAACTCATTGCCAGCCAATGGTCCTTGTAATTGGTACAAACTGTTGGAAATGTGAAGGCATGAATTGTTATTATGGTAAAATGTTTGATCGAAATACATCAGGGTGAAATTCCAAATATTTGTACTCGCTACTGTTGTATTTTAGTTCGATGATAAAAAAATACATAACATATCCTGTTTCTCGTTGCCTCTCTTCTCATGCCATTTTTCCGTTACTAATGCAAGTTCAGTTCAAAATTCCATACTATTACATTCCTACCTTATTTAACATCGATTTTCATTTTTGCGATACTCAATTTTAAGCGATTGACAGTTCCAAATTTCATAGCTACCCTACCCTATTTAATATAAAATTAGATGCTTTGTCAATTAACACACAAGGCCAAATTTTGTTTTCAACATATGACACACGGTTGAAATCAGAAAAAGAAAATCTTTGTAGCTGTGTCAAAATCCAATATGGCGCCCATAAGAAGTAACAAAGTTGATGATGATCCAAAGAAAACGAAACGTCGTATAAAAATTTTAAGCACAGAATTAGATAGAGAAGCAAAAGTGGCTTTGAGAGTGTGTCTTTAGTTTTTCCCTGCAAGACCAAAGAAAAGTGCTACAAGCAAAATAAAAAAAGTAGATTTTTCAGTTTTTTTTGTAAATCTCGAACGTTATTTGTTCTAAGTCTACTTTCTTTTCGGGATCATAATAACCACAAAAATTAGCAACTTTGCCAAATTTAAACTTACCGTCTATCTTCAATAATAAACGAGATCGCAATGGTGAGGATCAAAAATGAATCAGCCTGTATTGCATTCATCTTTCTACATAGAGGTATCTACATAAAGGAAGTCGTGATAGATTTTCTTTCCATAGATGAATCAGAAAATTCTTTAAAAAATATTCGAAATTTCGGTTTTGAATCCAGCTTTCTGGTCATTTGAAGATATGTCAATAATTTTTATATGGAATCATTTTTCTTTGTCACGACAGCCTTAAGAAATTGTGGAAATTGTGAGTATGCACCAAAAATCAAAACATTATTAATTAAACATTGGTTTCGCCTATTAGCGCTAATGGTTGAGAGTTAGTTTGTGCTCTTTCAAAGTTGGGTCGATGTTGTAAACCGGGTAACAGCTCGATGGTATCTAATTCATCAATTTGAAGTATTATACTAATATTTAAACCTGTACTTAGGTGCTTTTGCAAATAATTGAACATTTGAGGTTATCTTCATGTTAAATGCGGTTTATGTATCGTGTAATGTTTAGTTAGGCAAATTTAGCTAATAGTCAACTGGCTCTTGCAATGTAAAAAAATTGCGAATAGACCTCGGACTGAAACTGTGGCTTCTTAATGAATCTTCTCGACAATGTTCTTCAATTCTACACGAACACTATCAGCACTAAATACGTAATTAGGCACCTAAGTTGCCTTCTTCAGTGGTAGTTTGAAGATGTAAATTTAGTCGAACTTTGACGAAATACGTATCTGTAGTGCTAATAGTGTTAGTGTGGTGTTGCAAAATATTTTCGAGAAGACTCAAATTGACAATTGCAGTGTTGCCACCTTCATTTCATATGCCTCAATAAATGAGGTGCTTTAGGTAACTTCTAGCGGCCGACATTAAAACAACTACCATAGCGCTGGTATTCTACGTTTTCCAAATCAGGGCTAAATACGTGGGTTGTCCCAAACATAATTTACAGCACGCTCTAGTGTGCAGGTCTGGTAGGCAACATCGACAGCTGATTAAAGCGTTAGTGTGTATATCGTCTCAAAATCATATAGTAGTTGATCAGCTTAAAGAAAAATGTAAAAAATTTGAATGGGGAACAGTGAAGCCTTCGATATCAGGTAACAGTTTGTCGACTTATTTTTTGGCTACAATAAATGGGGGATAATCCGTTAAAATTAAGTTGTAAAGGGTATTAGGGGCACGCCTGCACATCTATATAACCAAACTTCTCGAAAAAATATGGCGAAAAACGGCTCCACCACCCTGCTTATAGTCTTTAGCTGACGCACCTTACTTCAGTACGTTCCCCAAGATGAAGGGGTTGCATGTTTTTGCTGAAAGAAATTTGGAGAACAGATTTGGATGCTTAATAAAAAATGAGACTAGAAATGGAATCCAAAAAGCTGCGCGCCCGCCACTGGCAGGCCAATACTGGCGAGAGAGGAAATTATATAGTAGACCGGTCATGACCTATATCTACTTCAATAAATATTTTTCCTGTTAGATCCAATTGTACATTACCTTTGTGACAAGCACTGTATAATATATTAGGAGTATTTTCTAATCTGAGTTTATTTTAATCTGTAGCGTTGTTTATGCAACAAATTTGGTGTTTGAAAGTAATTACTAGTAAAGTCAGAAATTTGACCAAATTTGCACCTATTTGCAAATAATTCGTTTATGTGTCTGCATCTAACCGTTGAGCTGATACAGAAGCATCTGTAATCGTTTTGCCTTTCTCCTTTAACGCTTCCTTCCTGAGATAATGGTGAAGTAATGCGGGCTAAGCTATGCTATGCTAGTAGCCAAACCAACATGCTCCGAAAAGCTTTTAGCTCCCTCCTCACGATATTGGTCAGCATACTCAAATCAAAATCATCCAGAATAAGGCAATCATACGATCGGTCGTATTGCACAGCTTTTCTATAGAAGAAGCTATTGCCAACTGTTTGGGAATTGCGTTTAGATCCTATCACAAGGCGAAGATCAGGGATGTGATTGCGAATTTATAGATGCCAATGCCCACTCACTGTGTATGATATCTGAATAGTTTTCTATGTATGAGGGTACTTATGTGGATGTATCATGGCGTCATAGGGGCAGAGATGACTTTCTCTGGACTCTGAGTGGGAAGGTTCAAGATCAAAAAAACTCCCAAGAAAAAAAAATGAAGACGTTTTTCGACTCAATAAATCGAACTAGTACACGTATGCCTGTAACGACAGCAGAAGCTCACCACGATTGTTAATTTTATACGGCTGAGTCACATCCCTAGTCATCCTGGGCCACATCTACATCCGTTAAGTATGGAGAAAATATATGATACACTTAACATAACTACTTTGTCCGTTATTCTATCTAGCATAATCCGAAACGTCGGCTTTAATGTGTAATCTCAGATGTAGAACATCTAATAAGATTAAAGAATCGGGAACTGTTCTCAGATCTATCTAAAAATATCATCAAATATGTTTCTTCTTATATATACATAATTATGGAGTTGTCTCTCTACGATGAGAATAATCCTAAAATGTGAACACCGGGTAAGTTATTTATTTCAACTTTCCTTAGAAGAGGATGCCGAAACTACAATAGATATAAATGTCACCATGGTGAGTTTCTGAATCGCGTCTAGAGAAGTGTTATTTCTGTTCATACAAGGTTGTTCAAAACGAAGAACATTTGTTTGTTTTACTGTGGAAATACATAGTTCCACTATTAACTGGAAGAGACGCAACAGACTGCATTGTATGCGTGTGCGTGTAAATATATTTATATATACAGACCGTCCGCGCGAGCATGGCGTAAGAATGTCCGTAATGAAACCTATATTACAACATTTTTCCCGTTGTTTAATATCTTTTAAGCACGTCATTATTGAAATAAAGAAAACTGTAAAACTGTAAACAAAAGCGCGCTCTGTGATATAATCAGAAAAGCAACTAAATTACGTATTTTATTCTATATCTATCCTCATATATTATCAATTTTAAACCGTATACTTATCGTTTGTAGTTAATAAAAATCGCTTGTATTTACACGTTCCGGGAACTAAATGTTTCGTCGATTCCTATGAATATATCTCTGGACGAAATTATACAAAATATCAAAGACAACGATTGTGTTATACAGATACATTACATTAAAATGGACTTTATACGAGGTAGATATTTATAAATCGCTTCTTGCTGTAGTATATACCCGAAAGGGAGCTAATAATTCCGACGTAGGGGGACGAATATAGTGCCGCGATATTCCTATAATGTATTTATATGCAGGAGGACAGTGTCTAAATTTACATATTGCTGGAGCTGAATGAACGCCACAGCTGTGTCCGTTTACGGAATACCTGCTTTAAACTTCGCGTCTTCCCACTTTTGACATTCCGACACCATCAAGTTTCACGCTTCATAAGAATTGATTTAACAGTATTCAGTTACTTTTTTACACGGTTTTCTTCTAAAATATAATCGAACTCAATATGTTTAGGAATTAAAAATATCCCTCCCATATATATTAATTCTAAATATAAACACTCTACATGTTTTGTTTTCTGTCAAGTGCACTCAACAACACCAATAAATATCCTTAACGAAAGTCACGTTTTTTTCCAAGATTCTGCCGAAAGAAGTTTTTTACCACGTCATCGGTGCGTGTTTTAAAAACTGCAACTTGTCCATTGCCACTCTTCTTCTGCCCCGAAAATTTTTTAACACTTTCACCCTTTGGCGCAGACACAACATCCTTTAAAGTGAGCATAGAAGAGTTTTCTCATCTCCATCAACACGCTCTTTACCCAGCCTCTACAACGGAAGAAAATAGTTATTATGGACGACTGCGTGTGAGAAGTCGATGTAGACTCGTACCGTTTATTATTTATAGTAGTTGGATGGAAGTTACCGTAAGAACCGGATGTTATATAATCTGTTTAAGGTAGTACAGAGCACGTTGCTGCGAAGGGGTTGCTCCTAATTTTCTTTCTAACCCCTTAAATGGGTTCTGTTTTTTCACGTTGCTGGTTTTATTTATTAGTAACGTGTATACTGGAGAATGTACCTATCCGAATTGGAAGGTGTGCACCATATTGTTGAGATTTTTTTACCGCTAAGATAACTATACGATTTGTAATCTAATACTTACTGTATATTGGGGAATTTGTAAACTCTATTTACCTGAAACAAATAGAAGAGAATTAGCTAAATATAAATAAAATAAATGCGACATCATTATAAGGTGTACTTTAGGTAGTAGATAAGTTTGATATCTAAAAAACAAAAAAAAACAATGACAAAACTCATAAAAAATCATAAAAACAAACAGAAAACATAACAAAGAAGTGATAGTTTTTCCACCTATTATAACACAATAAACTGGAAAAGTACAACTTAACAGTTAGTAACTATTGATAAAAATAACGAGTTTCTGATCACTACATAATCAAAATAAACAAAATGTAATAGATATAAATAGAAAAACAAACTTTTAAATAATAAAAACTAAAAAAAAATGAAAGCTTAGACCATGAGAACTATAAAAATAGGTGATCTCAAACCTTAAATACTGTAAAAATGATTAAGTGTGACAATTGTCAAACAAAAATGTTTTTCAAGTTCGCGATAAAGCTGCCAAATTATCAAAATCTATTGCTATTAGCAGCAGCACAAAGATATTAGTTATTAAATATTAGGTATTAAAGTTACATTTAAACCGGAAACAGTTTCCGAATTGTCAAGTTAATACAACGAAAATTATTTGGCTGGTTCCATGTTAGCTGTCAAATTGTGACAGCAACTGCAAAACAGAAACCCACAAAAAGCCAAAGAGGTTTAATAATTGTGAAAACGTTAAAATAATAAGAATTTTCTGTTATAAAACAACAGAATATTAGAAATATTGAAAATAATTTGACAGATTTGACAGTTATATTAAAACCTGTCAAACTATCGAGAACAATAGCGGTCTAATAGACGAGAATTTGCAGAATAGTTTGTTAAATTATCACGTAACTACGCCGGTGTAAAGTTAGATCGTTTTCAAAATTTTTAACATTATTTTAGATTTGTTCAAGTTTTGCAAAATTGTTGAAAAAAAAAACAGAAAAATTGCTTTTTCGGTATGTTCCTGACCCTTTTTCGTTATTAAAGTTGTAGACCAAACTGGAACAATTTAAAAAGTTTCAAATTTGGAACAATTATTTCACGAAGTATGCATGATACAATGCTGAAAACATGTAGAACAAATTTAGAACAGTCTGAAGCAACTTTCCAAATGACATATTTCGAAAAGTGTTACTTTTTCCATTTTTTTCTTACAAAGTAGGCAAAGATAGAATACTAAAACTTTGGAGCACCATAGAACAAAGATCACCAGGACAAAAGCAGTAAAAGAGTTCTTAAAGGAACAGTGGTCTGAATTTACCAGAGACCTACTGAATACTGACAAAAAGACTGCCAAAATGACACCGGTCATTGCAGACTACATAAGCGTATGTATAACGTAAGCCTGGCAGAGGATGCTATCTCCAGATTCTCTAAGGAAGTGGAGGAAACCCCAGTTTATGTGCTATGTCATTTCTAGGACTTGGCGAGGACAAGGTTCGTAGAACTGGGCGTAGATAACCTCACAGCAAACCTCACACATAATGGAGCCTCATAGATGATAGGCCTCGTAAAGAAGGCAAAGTTAGAGGACGCCTTCTAGGGTAAAGGGGGATCATTATAGATGAGCACCTCAATCATAATCTATTCTAATCCACGTCATGAACAAATCTAAACCAATTTGGAACAACTTTAACACTTTGATTTTCTAAAAAAGGACCAGCAAAATTTTCCTCAATTATTTCAAGAACTATATATGGCAGAAGATTGAAACAATCTTGAAGACAACCAGAATACTTTGAAACAAAGAAGAAAAAAAAACGTTTTTTTCTGCATATTAATCAAAAGCACGCGTTTTTTTATCACTTACAATTAGTGGGTGCTAGTTGCAGAACCTTTTTTAACTGCATTATTTATGTGACTTCTTTTGCAATTCCTGCTATGTAACATACAATATACTTCCTATAGAAAAAGCCATGTGGTGGCAATTAGAAAGTACAGAAAACAACAACACAAAAGGTTTTATTGTAAATTCAGCTAAACGTGCTTTCGTAGGTTAAAGTGTACTAAGCAGTTTGTAGTAATTAAGCTGTTATGAATTTTATTTAAAAATTTCGTGTAGAAGAAGAGCGTTATTGATTCTACATTCATAAATGCAGAAAATCAGAAGAAACAAACTATGGTTAGAAGAACGAATCCACCAGGTGGCGTTGCTTGTTATAATCTAGTTAGATCTCTGATTGTCAAAGAATTTGGCTAACAAACAAATTACACTCGATGAATTTATTAGTACATTTGTATAATAAGCTAAAATATAATCACAATGTGTGATAAATGTAGAAATTAGAATAAAGTAATGGCGTTTCAAAAGATATGATTGCTTTATTCTAGTTTATTGGCCGAAGTTAGAATTCACAAAATACTTGAGACAATAACATTGGCATATTTCGATATTTCACATACCTAAACGTGTGCATATAGTGGTACAACTGTAGAATGTTAATGCTTTTAGTGATATCTCAGATATGCAATATTTAATTGAAGCCTTCTGTATTTTCACTTGTAATAGTGGCATCTTCGTTTGCTCACTTCGACATGAACAGTTTTTTTACGAAATCAAACACTTTTAGATAAGCATTCTTTTTGATCATGGCGTCGTCTTAGGTACATAACATTTTTCAAATAAACGATAGGGAATAATAAGTTATGTAATTTATCTCACGTAATAATCAGTGACAGATTTTTTTATTACTCCAACTTTTCATAAATTAGGCATATTAAACGTGGTAGTATGGAATTCGTTATTTCAAAAGGCGATTGCACCTGTAAACATATACAATGTAAAGGTAATTTATTAATTTATAGTAGATAACGATGTAGCATGATTGGTTTTCAAACAGGTTTCAGTTTCTTGTCTATGTGTTCTGCTGTTCACCAGTCAATGCCCTAGCAACGTTATTATTTAATTCCAGCTTTCTGTATTTAAATGGCCGAGTGAGTGCATTTTCGTGTGGATATGTGTAACTGTATACAATATGTAAAGTGTAAATTTTTGTATATTCACCATTGTTGCCGATAAATATTCACAATTTATTTTATAATTGCTGTAATAAACTTTAAGTGTTCTGTCATTTTAACATATTACGCATCTGCTGGATGTAAACAACAATTAATGCGATAACAAAATTGTTATTAATTGCAGTTTTAATTGTAGTGTAGTTTATGATTGTATTACTGCTGTTATATGTCCAGTGCTATAAAATATTTGACAAAAAAGAAAGAGAAATAAATTGCAAAAATTTAATTTAATTATATTACTCTTATATAATTTCTCATGATAAAAATAAAAAGGTTTCCACGTGCAACAAGACTGCGTGTAAAGTACAGACACGTAGTTATTATTGTGAAACCTGGATAATTGATCAAATTATATTAGTTTTTAAAATAAATGATTGACCTCCAGATCATCAATTTATTTAATAAATGATAATTAACATCCTTTGTTCGACCGTAATTTGCGCTTTAGTTTTGAATATAGCTGTATTGTCTAACACAAGTGACCTTCTTATCACCAATGCATAAAATATTTTAATTCTACTATCATTGAATCTTGGATGCGGTTACGATTTAGTTCATTGTCATATAAATACGTCTTAATTTTGCGAGATATCTAAATTCACTCCTATTAAGTCTGTGCAACAAATATTAATATTATAATAAATCACTTTATGCGCGATAAACGTTCTTTAAACATGTTAAATCATCGTTACTAACGGGGAACACGCAGATAAATCATTAAACAATACTGCAACGATGACATTTTAAACGCGGATTGACACACGTTAAAGCGCCATCTTCCGTCCTCTTCGTGTGAACAGCACACGTTTATTGATGGTGTAGTAGCAAAAGACCCCCGTTGAATTGTTTCGTCAAAGTAGCTGACGGTAACCACTCCCTGATGTACACATACAGTATGACGTGGCTGATTTTACCTGCTTTATTAAATTAGCTCTTATCTAGAGTGCAGATAATTTAACACAATTATACATGCAAGTCACTGTGTAGTAGACTTATTACATTGCTGTACTTTAAAGCAACCACCGAACATATTAAGCGCCGCAAGTTTGCTCTTAGAAATGAAGTCAGCTTTGTGTAGTTATATTAGGTGTAAATTGATACTGACATAAGAACGTTTAAAAGTTGGGATGCATTTTAGAATATTAAACCTTAGCTTTTAGTTGCTGATATATGTAAATCCATTTTTACGACTAACTATAACCGTAAAAGACGCTCATCAGAGAGTTGTGTACCAGACAGATATCAAGGCATTAATCATTTTCGTGTAAAACTATACCTATCGTAAATAAGCAGATCCCGGCAAAACGAAACTGTTTAGGTGAACATAGCTTTTCCGCAAAAATCTGTGTAGAAGCCGATGTTTTGGAATGTTGTATGTATGACAAAGTACTGGGACTTGAGCTATCTAAGAATGCTACATGCCTTGTATTCTCTGATGAGCTAGCACTGGAATTTGGATCAGAAATTGAGTATAATCCAATGGAAACCACCCACCAATGGACGGATAAACTTGTGGACGAACAAGCATGGATTGCAGTTTGTGTCAGAGAAGACCAAGATCATACTGATATGAAGAGGAGAATGAAGTCTCATCACGTTTTCTATGGACCCCGCCCATAAAGTCTGCCAAGTTTATCAGGAATTGATAGAGGGAAATTACTAGACCGACTACACTCATATCAAATATCCAAGATCGCAACAGCAAGAAGGGCTGTATGATTGTTTATGGGTTTTCCCTATGAGAAGCTCGTGCATATTCAAAAACCTAGAATTGTTTCTAAAAGGAGATGGCTTTTTCGCAAAAATCTGAGTAGAAGCCGATGTTTTAGAATGTTCTGTATGACAAAGTACTGGGACTTGAGCTATCTAAAAATGCTACATGCCTTGTATTCCCTGATGAGCCAGCGCTGGAATTTGGAGCAGAAATTGAGTATAATCCAATGGAAACCACCCACCAATGGACGGATAAACTTGTGGACGGATAAACTTGTGGACGGACAAGCATGGATTGCAGTTTGTGTCAGAGAAGACCAAGATCATACTGATATGAAGAAGAGAAAGAAGTCTCATCACGTTTTCTATGGACCCCGTCCATAAAGTCTGCCAAGTTTATGGGGAAGTGATACCTAGACGGAGTGATACTAGACCGACTACACTTACATCAAATATCCAAGATCGCAACAGCAAGCAATTTAGACCCAATCACCATAAATTTAGTTTTATCTAGATTAATCGCCATATTATTATCACATAACCATTGGTATAATTTACTTATTTAATTGTTCTACCATATCATAAACATTTTTACCAGCAACATAAACCATAGTGTCGTCAGCAAACATACGGATCTCACAGTTGTCAACACATTTCGCCATATCATTAATATATAATACAAACAAAAGCGGTCCCAAGACAGTTCCTTGTGGTACACCATACTGAGTGCTAACCCCATCAGATACCACATTTCTAAACTTTACAGTTTGTGTTCTATCTGAGAGATAAGTTTCAAACCATTTCAGGGCGTTACCCGATAAACCAATTTTATTTAGTTTACACAGCAGCAAGTTTCTGTCAATAGTCTCAAACACACGTTTAAAGTCTAAAAATACAGTCAATACTACATTTCCTTTATCAATCTCGTTAACCCATTTATCACATACATCCATTATTACGGATTCACAAGAATGTTTCTTCCTGAATCCTGACTGATTAGGTATATGTAAGTATGTTGTTTTTATCACAGTATTCAATTACTTGTTCTTTCACAAACAATTCTAAAACTTTTTCATAGGCCGCTACAGAATTAATAGGTCTGAATTCACTATACTTTTTTGCTTGTGGAATCTTAGCTACCGGTGTTATAACAGTCTTCTTCCAATCTTAAGGAAATATACCCTTATCCATAGAGGTATTTATTTCATCCAAGAGTCTATCTCCAATCACTTCACATGCGTCTATTAAGATACTTGTGGATATTCCATCACCAATATCAGCAGAACTCCTTAAATTCCTCAAGATATTTCTTAACCTACCCATCGACACTTTATTAAATTTATTCATTGGTATATGATTATCAACTCTATCCAATACTGCGGAATAATTATACGATCTAGGTATATTACTCACTATCTCTTCAATACTTTCTACAAAATATCTATTGAAACTGCAAGCAATTTCTTTTTCATTTGTCATTTTCATGCTATTAAACTCTATTTCTCCTAGTACATTATTCGTTTTATTGGGCAACATCGTTTTTAAATTTTTCCATAATCTGTAGGTATGATATTTTTTTTCGTCAATATCAGTTACTTTGTTTCTTAAAACTTTATATTCATTCCATTGACATTCTTGATTTATAAATAGTGCTCTTTTGTAACTTAGGTCCCTTAGTTTCATAGCTTCTATAATCTTTTCATTCATCCATT
>SMLS01067701.1:0-47571 GCA_004785975.1 Popillia japonica
TTAATTCTGTATTTTTATTATTACTACTATTCCTATTTTTGTAATTGGATATTATATTTACTAATTTGTTCCGCAATGTGTTTTGTGTATGTGATTCTACTGAATTTTGTATTATAAACTCTATATTACAAATTAATTCATCTACTGAACCGCTATTACTATCTACTGAAAATTTTGGGCCTAAACTGATAATTAATTTTACACTGTCCGGAATTACTTTATTTGTTAGATTTATTATCCAATCTTCTTGTAAGATTGGACAATAATTCTTATTAGTTCTTTGTAATAATGTTTCAATCTTTTTTAAATTATTCGTTCTAATCTTATTAAAATTTTTTTCAAAATCTAAATCTACGCGTTTAAAAAATTCATTAGAATCACCAAATGACATTTGACTACGAATGTCAATTTCCGTAAATCGGTATATACCGCTCGATACTCCCCGTCTTTTTGAGGTGATGACATGAATCTCGACTGCGTAAGCGACCTGTCACTCACATCAGAATAAAGTGATTCCTTATGCCACAGGTTTGATGGTATATATACATACATAATTGCACCGTGAGAGCGTTTTTTTTTCAAATACTTTCATAGCTCGCTGTTCGATAGTGAGTATTTTCGTTAGAAATATTGTTAGGTCTGTAACTAACGACACCGAAATCTTGAATCTCCACCTGTAGATGCGTATTCCTACTCCTGTATCTGTTTTGAATCCGCCCGAATACCACCGTACAAACGGATTCTGTTGGTTTGCTAGACTTCCAGATTTGGATTATTGCTTGAAACTGCTTATTGAAGTCAAATTTTGGTGTTCTATGGTTTCTCCTACTTCTAGTAGAATTTGGAAATGGCCCATTAAATCTCCTGATTTGAAGGCTGTGTTTTGTTCTAGTTTGATGGTGCTCATCATCGCTTCTCTCTTCACCTGCAGTTGCAAAGAACTTAGTTTCAGCAGGACCTTCACTGCATGGACAGGTTTGAATTAAGCTATTGTGTTTGTTTTATTAGATTTATGGCCACTATACTAACGATCCTTATGTCGATAAGTACCCGCTAGCTAAGCAGATCTAAAAGATCATGGGGCCTTAGAGATGAGTTCCAGATAAGTTTTGATCCAATAAAATACCCACATATTTTAGAGAATTATAGCTATGTTCTTTCCGGTATAGGTGCCACTATAGTGACCTTCCATCTCTGGGGCATGGTACACGGTTATTTTGTGTGGCCTGATGTCCAGGTGCGTTTACAACTATAAAGATCAAGTTATGTTCGGGACACTTTGCATGCGAGCTATTAGATCGTCATGTTTGCACCTTATAAAATTCATTAGTTTATCAGCGTATATGAGAACAAAGGTTTGATAACCAATTGTGGACTTTGTTTGTAATAAGTGACCACAGCAAAGGTGAGAGTGTTCCTCCCATGACTCCGCTACTGAGCATTGATTCTATGCATCTCACGATGACAGGATCAATACCCATATTCACTGCCGCATCTATAGTTGATCCGATTGAAAAGCAAATGATTTGCAACAAAGTGGTTTGTCAGCTATTGGTAAAGGGTTTTCTAATAAGAATGATATAATTTTCTAATGATGTAGTAACCATGGCATACCTGTAACTAGTTGTCATTTATGTCCACTAAACTCTAACAATTTATTATGGCGTTATAGCTAAATCGTCGCTCCAAGGCCGTTTGGTTATTGTCCAAAAATTTTCTAAAATCGTCGTTTTTATGTGAATACTTTTTGCGCACTTTGCGAAAACTTTGGTCTAAATAATCACCCTTCTGAGCTCGTCATTCATCGCACCGTTAAGAAATTTCACCATGTAAAAACACTCGTAAGACGCCAAAGTCCCAGAACTGTTGAGATTATTGCTGCTATAAGAGCTAGTGTTGCAAAAAATCCAAATTTATCATTTTCTCGTAGTGCTCAAAAGTTAGGACTTACAAAAACAACAACTTGGCGAATTTTGCAAAAAGATTTAAATTTTATTTATAAAACTGTTTTGACCCAAAAACTTAAGACACTGGACCATCATCGGCGCCGCGAATTTGCTGCTTGGAGTTTAGAACGACTTGAAAGGGATCGCAATTTTGCGGAAAGAATTATCTTTTCAGAGTCGTTGAAAATTGGATTCGTCGAATTCACTCGTGTACACGAAGCCGAGATGGACATTTAAACGAAGTGCTATTTAAAACATAAACGTTATCGAATATACTTTAAGATAATATAAAAAGTGTGGTTATATCTGAAATCATTTCTATTTTATTTCATTTTAAAATCATATCGTTCTTATTGGAAAACCATTTATAAACGCCAACGTAACTAATCCCTAGAGTTCGGCAATATGACTTAGGTACAATTAGTACTATCAGAATTTGCTTCAAACCTTCGTGTAGTAGGGCGGGAAAAATGTCATCTTCCCTTGGTGATTTGTAGAAATACAATTTCATGACTTATTTGACCTTATAAGCAGTAAATATCTTACCCGACAAACTTTTATCTTACTCGGAAGGAAAATTACCAGATTTCTTTGCTTATGGAATTACCAGGCAATATAAGTTATATACAATAATTTAGTGCTCTAGATATATCAAGCCCAATATTGTTACAAAGTTAGACCAAATCGAACTTGGCAAATTCAGGAATCCAATAGATACATACATTCAATGTAAAACCATAACTGTAAAATCGTTAATGAACTGTTACGTATTATGTATAATAATAAATCAATCACGCGAAAGGAATTCGAAAAAAACTCTCGAAGAATCTTAAATTTCTCGGGTGGCAAGCATCGAATATATGTATATGTTGGCAACAGACGCCGAATTCGGCCCGTGGCCAATATGTTTGGGCATATCCCGAAATGTCCGCAGCAAGTAATACACATGCCGAAATAATATAGAATTCGGCATCTGGCTAACTCAATTTGGACACATCTCGAAGTGTGCATATACACAATGAACCGATGCTGATCGCAGCACTTACACTGGCATCTAGCCTACTTCATACGAAGCTATGTTTGGCACTCCACTTATTAATGGCTTGAAAGATTCAAATCTTCTCCTTGAAATTGTATAGCGGTTGCAAGATGAAGACGATATTGATAAACTCTAAGCAGACGAAACATCGACGACGGAAGCTACACATACACAAGATTTACAACGAAACTGTCCCACAAATGAGTCACAAGATAATATTGTGGATGATGAGTTATTGTGGTAATCAACAAAAGATACAAATAATAGATGATTAAATTTTGCTTATTATGTTATTTTAGAGACAATGACAACCGCTTACAGTCAATGAATCAACATCGGCCTGAAAGTATTAAATGTTTAAAAAAGCAGGCAACAGAAATGTTGCAACAAAGTTACTCAAAATTTCCTGAAATTGACATTGGTATTAGTTAAGATTCCCGAAGTCGACAGAGGACGCTTGGCTCCTCGTAACGTTTTGGCTGTTGTACTATCTGAGAAAGAGGGTTTATACCAACTTGGTACATCAACTGGCGTCCTGGAAAAAACTGTATGCAAGAAGTGAATTTCAGTTACCTACCTACCTAATTAATATCTATATTTTTTAATATTTTCGTTCTTTTTCAGCTTTCGGAAACGCATACATTGGCATCTTCGGATGTACATACCTACTGATAAGCAATTTAGTTTGCGAGCAATTGCGGCAAAAGAATCCAATTCTTCTCAGGGCTTTGTCAAATGTAACTGTCGTAAACAATGTGGTAACAGAAAATGCAAGTGTGTAATGAATAATATAAACTGCAACAGCAAATATCATACAAGTACTTCATGTCACAATAAATAATAAAATAAATGTTACGTTCGTTCTAATAAAGCATTTTTTAAATAAAAAACGCCTTTCTGTCATATGACCAAAGCATCGGCTCATATGTCGGGATCTGTTCAGAATGAGTTAGCCAGATGCCGAATTCTATATTATTTCGTCGTAATTCGTCGTCTGTCTCCAACATATACATATACAGGGTGTAGTTGAAATAAAAGTAAAGACTACGAAAAATGGAAAGATATCATCTTATTAAACTTAAATCCAAAATATTTTGCGCAAATTCCTTCCCAGTTGCGAGGAAAAAAATGACAAAAATATTTATTAAATATTCGTCGCGCCACTGTCGAATATTTTCGAACGAATATATCTATGTAGCGGAGGTCAGGTGCAGTGACAGGCGATATTTAACGTGTGCATTATTGAACTCTTCATTCAAACCTATTTAAAAAACTGCACATCAGCGTTATTTTGTAGTTCTTATAACACCGTCAGCTGTTCTTGCGCTAGATTGATCTAGGTGAACATTCTCGATTCAGGCGGCGCATATTACAATTTATAAGGCAGATTTTAATTTTGGCATTCGCGTCGTAATTGAACAAAAATTTTTTGGATTTATATTCTACATATCATCATCACATCTTACCATTCTTAATATTCTTTACTTTTATTTCAAATACACCCTGTATATATTATTTATTATTGTTATTCATATGATATTTGCTTCGTATGATATTTACCACTATTAATAATAAGTTGATTGCAGACATTACTATTATTTATTTATTTATTTAATTAGCTGTTAATTGTTTTTAATTGATTTTTTGCGAATTTTTTCGCTTGTTATACATTAGCAGTGCCTACTTTCCAATATACTTATGTATGACTTGTAGTAAGCAAGACTCTAATGATGCAAAACGAATAATCACACAGCGTACAAAGGGGGTAAAGTTCTTTTGTAATGTCTGTAACGTGACTGTTGACCAGTTCTCTGAACTAAAATCTATGCAGATGGACATGAAGAAACACTTCACTAAGCTTGAGCTTCGGTCCTATGAAATTTATCCACAGATCTATGAGAAATTTATTCCCAAAACTAAGGTGTGGATTGGAAAAGAGAATAATTTGATTGTTTATAAAGTTGTGGAATCCAGTTCTGACGCGGATATGGAGACTGTTGTAAGGATGTTCGAGACATTGGAGGAAACGAATGTCGATTATAGTGATCGGATTTGTAGTGTAAGACGTGTTGGTAAACCAAATGTGAATAAGCACCGCCTCTTATGTGTGCGTCTCGATTCTCTAGTTTTAGTAAAATCAATGCTCAAAACTGAAGAAAGAGCTAAAGAGGCTTTGAATCACCTTTTGGGAAATAGGGTATCTAATTAGAATATTAAGTATAAAAATGGTACGACGATAGCTTCTATTTTGTTCAAAGCTTCCTTAACAACAAACGACTTATTATTATTGGCAACTTGAATATACCGAATTTCTGTATGAGCGCCTTCTCGTCTCTAGCAAGCTCTGATTTACTAAACGTAATACAACACATGAATGTTTTTAACTCTAATGGCATACTGCTGGATTTACTTTTTCCAATGTGTGTGTTATGTTTGTCGGGAGGATTTGACTCTGGTGCATAAGGATGCGGTCTTTCATCCGACATTACAATTCTCTTTTGCCTCTCTTGGATGGAAAAGAAGGATGGGAAGTAACTTTACCAGCAGCACCAACACAGTAAGTGCGAAGGCCGATTTTCACAGTCTTTATAGAGCTATTTGCTCGGCAAACTGGTCAGGGGTGGATGTTCCGATGTTGAAGATGCGTGTAATTTATTTTATACTCTACGATATTTTCAATCATTATGTTTCTGTATATTATGGTTCTGGAGCATATCGTTTTAAGTATCCTTCTGGGTACACTAAAGAAATAAGTAAGAGTATTAAATTAAAAAGTAAATATTTGAACAAATACAAGAAATATGGATCACCTAACGACCTGCAAAATTTTAAGAATAAGCGAGACCTAATAAAATCTCCAATACAAGAAGCTTACAAACAACACATTGCAAATGTAGACTCCTCATTTGTTTCAGACACCTCACAATTTTGCTTCTTTGTTTAATGGGGGAGAGGTACTTTAAGAATTCCTGGAAAACTACATAAGTAGGGTGTGTATTATGAAGCTCCGAACTCTATTGTGAACGCTTTCTCCCAACATTTTGCGAGCCTTGTTCAGGTATCATCGCCTCCTCGTGATGGCAAGATCCAGTCTAAGCGCTGTATGCCCAATATACAAATTCCTCCCTTCTCTGAGGACAAAATGAAGTATGCTGCTAGAAAGCTTACAAAGGAAACACCAGGGTTCTTCGACACGGATTTTAGATAGTAAAGAAACCTATTGAGGTTCAAATTTAAAAAACAAACAATTTCCGATAAACTTCGCGAAATTAAAGTATTTATTTTATGACATGGACAAAAAGTTTTAAGGTGTAAGAAAATATTCTTTGTTGCCATATGCAAAACATTATTGTGGGTGTATCAACTGAAAGGGGAACATCAGGGTTGTCCGACAAATGCTGGCTTTTATCCTACGAAACTCAAATTCTTTCCAAAACTTAGATAATTTTAAAGTATAAATTTTTTCTTTCGTACGGTCTAAACTTCAAAATATGGAATTCTTATTATTGAAAATCTTCAAAGAAGGTTTTTAAAGTACCTATATTTTAGAAGGCATTACAATTATCCAGCTAGTGTTTTTCCATATGATGTATTACTTAACGCCTTTGCATTTCCATCCCTTGAGGTACGCCATAAGAATGCTGGATTTCACTTTTCTTTACAAATTTATGCGTGACCAAAGTGGCACCAATCAGCTTCTTTCCGGATTTAATTGTAATAAGCCATGATTATCATTTAGAAACGTCCAAACTTTTATACTGTTCAGGCTAGAACTATGTTTTGTTCCCAGCTTACGTTTATATCCTTGCTATACAGTTATATCTCTCACAAGTGCGATATTTTTCACTGTTCGCTTAAGAACCTTCTCTCTATCGACCGCTAATCTATGTTTTCTTTTCACATAATCACCTGCATTATCTATGGGTCTATGGATGATGTTGTTAGTTTTTCTTTTCTTTGAGAGGGTAACTTTAATATGCATTTATATATAATTCATTGTATTATCACTACATATCAATTATTTCTTTATAGAAGTGTACTTTTGTTAATAGTACGCACGACCTTTGCATTATATTTAGTTTATTCTCTTACCGTGTAATTGGTACATTGTACTGTTTGGCAAAAAATAAATAAATTATCTACCAAGAATTTTTTTCCACAAAAACACCTACAGAATAACTACTATTAAACTTAATGGATACGCTTTTCAACCTCCGTAGATTCAATTACACGTTCATTTTTATTACTGTATGCATATTTTTAGTCTTTTCGAATGATTTTGCATAGCGATGAGTATGGACGATTAAAAAGCAATAAGAGCAACATGATATGTAATCAGCTTAGATTATAATTTTCGATCCGCCAACAATTCGTTCAAGGTAACTGAAATGTATAAAAGTGATTATTCCGATTTTCAGGACTTTAGTCACACTACTAAAAAGGAAATCTGCAAAACAAAATCACCGCATGTTTATATATTAATGTTTCAAGGTTACCAATAAAAAATCTTCGGGTTACTTTTAGTTTATATACCCCGCATGACATATACAGAGTATCTAGTGAATAGTCTATGAAAATACAAGAAGTTGGCTGAATTGAATAATAACGGTGTAACTTTGATCTTCGTACTTTTTGATATAACGTATCCTTGGGTTCTAAAACGACAGAAAATGAAAAAGTTTTAGCTAAAATTCGTGAGGAAAAAATATTAAAAGTAACGAAATTTTGAGGTTAGGTAGGACACTTTATGTAAAGTGCTTTCCTTTGCAGGACAATACAACGTATAACCAAGTATAACGTATCCTTGGGTTCAAAAACAACAGAAAATCAGAAAATTTGTGAGGAAACGCCGAATTAAGTATTAAAAAAAAATATATGACTTTTAATGCATAATTAAAAGTAATATTTTTTGCAGCGCATGCGCAAAACTAGTGACTACCTTAATAAAAATATTACTAAAAGTAGTATAATATAATACTAATAAAAATATTACTTTTAGTAATATTTTTATTAATTTTTTTTATACTTAATTTGGTGTTTCCGCACAAATTTTCGCATTTTCTGTGGTTTTTGGATTCAAAATGCGTTATGCGTTATATCAATGTCCTGAAAAAGGCAGCACTTTACATAAAATGTCCGAAAAAAAATACCGTTACTTTTCTTAGGACCCAGGGATTGATTGATTCATTGATTTGACCACTGGGTACGGATCAGGTCTTTGCGTCATCCCCTTAACACCGCGGGCTATGCCCTATTGTATTATTCCGTGTCTAGTGAGTTTCTTTACATGAACAGATTAGTTCCCTTTACTAGGTTTAATAGCCTGTATGGTAAATCTCTTTCCGGTAAACCTGTTAGTTGGTTAGTTTGTTCCAAAAAGGACAGTCTCCGTTGTATCAATGCAGCGCATTCAAATACAATGTGTTTCTTCCTCCACAGTGGATAATCTGCAGATAGGTTCATCTTTGAAGATTCCAATTCGATGTAGATATTCCCTTAGACAACCGTGTTCTCTTAGTAGACTCGTCACTTTTCTAAGCTGTACTCGGTTAAGAGCTAGCACATCCGTTGCTAATTGCATTACGTAGTCCAGTCTCCAGTCTTAGTTATTGCCAGACCCGGTTCTGGTCCAGTGAATTGAGTTGCAGAGCCTCTTCTTGACAGCTTGTTTGCCACTTCATAGTGTGCCCCGGCACCCACACCAAAGTAACTTTGTTGTGTTTTGCCAGAGCTTCTAGGTTTTTCAGGCAGTCCCAAGCTAGCTTTGAGGTTATCTAATATGCTGCTAGTGTTTTAAGGCGGCTGACTATCCGATAGGATATAAAGCAGCTGACCCCTTGCTGCAGGGTGGTATATTGCCCGAATATCATAGATTCTTGATGATTCAAGGTTTCCCTATATATACCTGCCCCAGAACCTGTCGTTCTCCTTGACCCGTCTGCGTACCAGATCTGGGCTCGGCTTTCAGGTTTCTGTTTTATTCTCCACTCATCCCAATCTAAGACAACCTTGAAGGGTTTATCAAAGGAGAGTTTGGGAATCATTGTATCGCAGCCCATTTCAAAGATAAGGTTTGTAATCTCAGTGGTTATGGCATGCCCCGAAGTATTCTGGACTCTTCAGTTTCCACCACATCTCAGTCTATGTGCCCCCATTCTTGCCTCCACCTTTATGTAAAGGTCCAGATGAGGGCGGGTCTCCATAACAGATGTCGGTGTGCTTTTTGCGGCACCAGTGATACACAGGCAAGCTAACCTCTGAACTTTGCGAGTTTTGTAATTGCTTGCTTCTGTGTAACTTTGGTCCAGCAAATCAGGCATCCATAGCATAGGTTTTACCACTGCAGTGTATAACCAGTGCATCATACGTGGATTTAATCCCCGTGTTTTCCCAATTGTCCTTCAGATGGTCATTAGTGGTCTTGGTACTTTTCTATCATCTGTTCAAGATGTTGATTCCATGTTAACTTCGAGTTAAGTACCAATCCTAAAAATTTTGTTTCTTGACTGAATTGTACTGTTTCGTTCTGGCATGTAGGTGGTTTCATGGCATCTAACTTCCTTCTTCTTGCGAAGGACATCAGTGTTGCTTTTGCAGTGTTAACTCTTAGCTTTTCCTGTCTACACCACCCTTCTGTTGTTTCAGAATCCTGGGATACGTTATACCAAAAATTACGAAAATCGGAGTTACGCCGCAATTCTTCAATTTTTCCTCACCCGTACTTATCTGAAGTTTTAATTGCTTTGAATTTTCATTGTGTGCTGATTTATATCGTGTGTGCATATTCCTAAGAGATAATTTGAACTATTTCTTGCGCATCAATTGCGACGTACATATATGTATGTATCAGATGTAAGTAGTAATTTTTATATTATGTAGTACATATTTTAAAGTAACTGTTAGATATCCATCTCCAGTTTCACATTTTTTTAATAATGAGTTATATATGCTTTTATTCATCATGCAATTTAGTGAATGAAGCAAAAACTAATATTAATATTTAAAGAGAAGAGCTGCATTAACTAGAGAACCTTCTTTTTACAGATTTTGTATATTATTTTGTCCATTATGGTGTTAATTTTTTGAGGACTAAAAAGCTATTGTACATATGAGGTATCATCCTCTACCTGTTACAGATTTCCAGGGTAATTAATAGATGTAATTATGGTTCCGTATATACCTATGTACATATTTTTTTATGCTTGCATATATAATACTCCTAGGTTTTATCTTTTAAGCTAAGCGCTTAGTTTTAGTGGTTTTAGTAATGCAATTGTATATCGAAATAGGTAATTATACTAATTTATAATTACATATACATATACACATAAATATACTGTATTATTGTCACGAAGCGTAACCTTTTCTCTTTGTTAAAATGTTCCGTTTATACAAAGAGAAAAGGTTTTGATTAATGCAGACTGTTTACGCTTACCTTATGTTACCAGCATTAATTGATGTATTAATGTTAAACTTGTTAGCTGGTAGTATCAATTAAATATATATTGTATCTTAGTCTCTCAGCAAAATGCATATCGATTGATTGATTTTAATTAATTCCTGACAACCGATATAAGATATATGCTTTTAATATATTATACATTTAGACAATTTAATTTTTCATAAAATACTAATTATAGTATAAGTATTAGGTAAATTTGATATAGGTTAAGGTAATGGAACTTTGGTGACGGCAGCATAACAGTTACTTGAAGGCAAATATGCCACAGCATATTTTTGGAAGGGGAAGGTAATGCCACGAAAAGTTCAATTACAGAGTGAAATAATAGATCTTCGGTGAGTTCACCGGAACCTCATCGGCAGATTCGCAAAACGGAAGCCAGCTAGACAGCAGATCTGCTGACAGAGAATTACGGGTGATTGGATTGACCGATGATCTAGGAACGAGTCTGGAGAGTAGGAGTAGTGCAGTCCTAGAGTAAGGTAGTCTTAAGAGAGAAGTTTAAGGTTGTATGTGGATATAGGTAATAACTAAGAAGAAAGCAAGCAGTTTAAGAGAGCAACCCCTAGCAACAAACAAGTGAGTGACGCTACCATCTTTAAGTTAGAGCTACCCTTTCAGTCACGGTGAGTATCATTTCACCCAGAGAAGCACTTCGTGACATTATTATATACCAATTATATAGTTTAATTTGTATAAGTTACACAGGGTGTCAAATGAATAGTGTTGGAAAAATAAACAGTAGAAAACTAATTACATACGATCATATGTATATTAAAATATTTTTTTCTTTAATAATTACCAAATTTTGTTAAATAAATTTTGTTGAATCCGGGCCTGACACGTGTGTACAAGAAAAAAAGGTACGTTGCAAAAATTTCTAATAGACATAAATAGATATTTTTTATCAAGTTGTCAATATGTAAATAAATGTTTATTGTACTCTATGAATGCATTTGTTTGCTGCTCTATGAATTGTACATGTGGTCTTTTCACAAATATTCTATTTATAACAAGACAAGGTCACACATTTACTACAGATTTTATTTATTTCGACCTGTTTTTTTTTTTAGGAATCAGGTGTTTTTGTTTTTTTCATTACAGAAACGTTCAATATTAAAGTACAACGACATATTATTACCTAAAGATTTGGTAATTAATAACTTACTATGTATTTGAGATCACGTTCGTAGTCAGTAGGGGAGTTAGTGGGAGTTTATCCCTATATAGGACATCAATAAATGTATGGGTCAAAATATTGGGTGATCATTTATTTGGGCCACATGTACTTCCCCAAAAATTAAATGCGGTAGGTCATTTAAATTTTCTGTAATATACGTTGCCCGATTACTTGGATGATATACCACTACATGCACGACAGCAATGCACGATGGGCCACCTCTATATTTGCCCGACTTGTATGGGAACACTTATACCAGGCATTTGCAAATTGGATAAGACGAGAAGGAATGGTTCCGTGGCCAGCACAAAGTCCCGATTTGAATCCGTTGGACGTTTTCCTGTGAGGATATATAAAAAAACTTGTTTATGACTGTCGACGGGAAATATTAGACGAGACTGTGTTGTCAAAGCGGTCCAGCTTATGATAATTTTTGCCGTCGCACAGAAGCACGCATTCGACCTCGTGATGGTCACTGCGGACATTAATACTCTAAGATTTTGTCGTATTTCTCATCAAACATCTTCAGGATTACCACAAATTATTTGAAAAGAAAGAAAGACTGCTAACTACAAAGGCGATCTCAAATGGTAAATTGTTAATTACCAGATCATTAGGTAATAATATGTCGCTGTACTTTAATGTTGCAAGTGTCTGTAATAAAAACAACAAAAACACTTAATTTCTGCGAAAACAAAACGTCCAAATGAATAAAATCTGTAGTAAATGTGTGACCTTGTGATAAATAGGATGTTTGCGAAAAGATCACATGTGAAATTGCAGCAAAACTGCTTCGTAAACAAATGCACTCATACAGTACAATAAACATTTATTCGCATATTTATTTACATATCATTCAACTTCATAAAAAAGATCTGTTTGTCGAAATTTTCGCAGCATCCCTTTTTTTTCTTGTACACACATATCAGGTCCAGATTTAACAAAATTTATTTAACAAAATGTTGTAATTATTAAAGGAACAATTATTTTAATATATAATAGTATTTTTTTTTGATTTACCTATCTCGGGATATTAGTTTTATACTGTTTATTTTTCCTACATTATTCATTCGACACCCTGTATAGCGTACACCAGCAGATCGCGTGTTTTGTTATAAGAGGAGGTGTCGGAATCACAAGTAGGCCGAGAGCTATGGTTTAGCCGCTTTCTTCAAGAATAAGTTTTACCGCTAGACGACGCTAGCGTCGCTTTTCGGCGCCCACAAGTTGAAACATATATTTTCACGTTCGGACGAAGTGGTTATTTTGGTAACCAGTTGACTATTAAGTGTTCTATTGATATGTGTTGGACGAATACTTCCTTAAGTTCTTAAAAAGAAATACTATGTGACTGAAACCTTAGAGGAAAATTACCATGACTTGTGTTGCGCTAAAGTTGACCGTCATTTGTTGTTATTGTGCTTATAAAAGTAGGTAGTGTGACTGATGTATACAAGAGTTTTTCTTACTTAAGGGATCAGGTAATCTAACTGATTTATACTTATCTACTAGTTATTGAAAGAGCTATATTGCGTTAAATTTAATGTTTTCCTCTGACATATATGATAATTTTAAAAACCTTATAAATATTAATATATCGACCCACCGGTACTTACTCATTCTACAATCAGCAGAGTTTATATTTTTTGATATCTTGGCTACGCTAGATCAGTTGTTTATAAGTATTTCTATTTATTCAAGTCAATACTATAATGACTTATATTTTGAACCACTCGCAAGAATAACATCGGCTTCCTTCTGTTTAGGTGTACCATAGTTTGTACACATGATATGACTACAATCATATGATAAAATTTATATATATATATATATAGACTAGTGTGTAATGTTAGTAAGAAATGGTAATAAATTATAACCGCTTATATGTCTACAATGAAGTTTTGAAGTTAAATACTATAAATATAATTTTCTCAAAAAATAAGAAATTTTGGTATTTATTAAAACCAGCAAATTATTCGCACAATATATGAATTCTATTGCTGTTACATTTGTAAATATTAAATTATTTTAAAGTAGGTACCTTATGGAATCTTTAATATTGCCATACGATCGCTTACGTTCCTTCAAATGGTTAGGTTTGTGGTCGAATATATTCAGGGAAGTATTCTGATAAAGCTAACCTTCGAAATATTAGCATAGAACAAGAGTTATACAGGGTACATATGCTTAGAATATAAAATATTGATATACAGCGATAATTAAATGTTGTGAACATGGTTGAATTACGATAGCATCTTAATTATCAAGACAAAGAGAATAAATAATAATAAAGAAATTACTGTGCAAATTGGTTTTACAATTGCGTTTATAATTGATAATGACATTTTTTATATTGTTTCGATGGATTCAGAAAGTAGTACAACATACATCTAAAATAAGAAACTTCCATTGACGGACCTACTGGTATTGTTTACTACATACTCTTATGTTACCCACTTTCACCCACAAAAATACCAAACACTTTTATAAATCACCAATGAGTTTCAACAGCAAAGCTGGCATTATCAAGGCGATAATAACACTGTTAGTTCTCTCTAACTTGTACTTAGAGTTTTATTGTCGTCACAACTTGTGACAACTTGGCTATCGAAACGCGTTGACAATTTATCGAACTGTTTGGTGTTTTTGTGGGTAAAAGTGAGTTAGTGTTTTACTTCGGTACCAAGAGATCTAGTGAATATTTACTCTTATGTGTTGGATAGGTTTTTAAGAAAATGTGAATATTAATTATAATGTTAAAAAATATTAATAATAATAATAATAATTATAAATAAAATTTATATTGACAACTAGTTAGAACAGTTTATATTTTAATAACATGAGGTATCATTAGCGCTTCTTTGTGTCGTTTCAGTGCGTAAAGATTATTCGCGAGCTAAATAAATCGTTCATTCTCCTTCGAATAATGAGCCAAGGTTCTTCGTATACATCGTTGCGTGGAGCTTCTTTTTAATGAATACTGCAGACTTTACTTCTACTAATACACACATCAGCAACTGTGTCTAAACGTGTCACGCCGATTTAAATGCTTCTGACTCTATTAGCTTCCGTTTAGTTTTAAGCGTTATCTATTATTCATTCAGTTAATAAATACTGTCAATAGAGACATCGCCAGTTATATCAGTTCATACACGAATGATGGAAACTGAATAGAAACAATGCACATGACAAATTATGAATTAAACTGTTTAATTTAATTAAAAAAATGTGTATACTAGCGGCTAATGCCCGGTTTCTGAAACGTGAAGCAGCAGTTATCTGCTCAGCATCTGGCGATTTAACAGACAGTCGTTGTTAAATTGCCAGATATCAAACAGATACCTGCTGTTTGAGAAACCGGACATTAATCTGTTACCAGTTTCGTTTGCTCACTCGCGACGTTAATGCTCTGGTGAAAGCAAGAGAAGTAACTGAATTGTTTGGGAGAGTATGCAAAATGCTTGAAAATGTTCAACTTATACAGTACAGAAATAAAAAAGGACAAAATAGTCAGAAGATTTCTCCTCTAGTATGGTTGACACGTCGAGTTCCCGCGATCTTCTCCGCACCTTTGCACCTTTTATTAGCCAATGTGGCTTATTGGTTGCGAATCGGCGGCTTAGTAAGTTCTTTTATTTATTCTTATTTTATTTATTTTGTAATTTGTATTAATTTTTGTATTCCTATTATAACGCGGTCAAAATTTGAAAGTCCTCATAATAGAGACTCGGATGGTGGAAACCCTCGATATCATTTAATATATATCTGCGAAAATATCTGTTTTGTTTCAATTTCTATAATACAAAAAGAAATTATAATTAAAATATACTTTACACATTATAATTTAAAAACTACTCTATTAATTGTCGTAAGATTAAATCAAGTAGAAAAAGTAAGAGACGCATAAGCCCTACAAACGGCGGCTGTATCATTCATCACATAAAAAATATATATTTCACTTTTTCCAGAATCATTTTGTAAAATTGTAGTAAAAGTATCATCCTTGGTCTACTAAAAATCCACATTTTGCTAAATCAAAGAAGATTTTTGGTCCAATTTGGTTTTTTTAATTTCTGGTGAGGTAAAATTATTACAAAAGATTGTTCAAATCTTATTATTTTTAAGTTGGTTTTATTTAACCAATAACCTCCTATAGGTGCTTCCATCTTTGATTACAATTTAATTGCTATCAAATATTTGAAACTGCAGAGGAACCAGATAATGTCGACGAATAAATAATCCTGACAAATTGCAACCCCTGTTTGTGGAAGCAGAACAAATTATATACGAAAATACAAGCGTGTAAAACTTGTACCGTTGTTTTTTTGACCCACTGCGTACTTTACTTCAGAATTTTTAAAGTAAAGGGCAAGTTCTACTATAATACTATAATTGGCTGACACATTTTTAATATTAATTAAGTTAGTTTGGAAAATATAAAACAACAAATGTTATGTTCTCGTATAGAAGTATGGATTATTGGTAATTCAGAAGTAATTCATTAGATATTACAAATGTCATTATTATGGTCAAATTTGTCTAGCTATGCCAAAACTTCTATATACTGCATATTGTAAATAAACATAGATTTATATTGCATGCAGTATCACACATAGTAATAGCTTATGGCAAATTATGATTGATGATTAAGTTTAACGAAAATATTGCTGCAATCATCTATTTTAAGCGATTATCGTAAGTAGTATCTGAAAGTTTGAAGGTCCGAGCATTACGTGCAGGTAGAAACTATTTCATTGCTAATAGGAAAATTTATTTCAGTAAAATAATTGGCACAATATATTCACGGCACGAAAAATCCAATGAGGAAAAAGTGGTTCTCATTTTAGTATAACTTTTAGCTGACCAAATTCGATTTGCAATTATCATTTGTTTTGTTTCAAATTGCATTCTTATATTTACTACGATTATTTATTATCCAGATAGTTTTTCCACTTTTTTAGGTCAATGATAACACTGCAATTCGAATAAAGATCAAATTTTACGAGAAATTAATAAAAAAACGAATACATAAAATACAGGCAATAAACAAAATAGCAAAATATATCACACAATTCCATACATTAACGACTTAAGTGACAAAATTAAATACGAATTTAAAAAATCAGATATAAACATCACATTTACACCATACAATAACAGACAGTTATTTACAAATTTAAAAACTAAGATTAAAAAAGATAATCAAAGTAATGTCGTATATAAATTAGAATGTAAAGACTGTAATAAATGTTCCGTAGGGCATACTAGACAGTATTTAAAAAAACGACTGTATAATTATCAATACACTGTAATGCATAACATAACCGCGAAAACTGCTTTGTCTAAGCATTCTAAAGAATTACGATATAACTTTGATTTTGAAAATGCTAGGATTTAAAAAAAAGAAAATAGTTATAAAAAAAGATTAATATATGAAATGATATACATTAAAAAAGAAAATAGCGCGGTCAATTTTAGAACAGATATAGAAAATTTAAGTATTATTTATAATAATTTAATCACCTAATCACGTCTGAATTTTATAAAATTAAGCTCTTGACTAGATTTTTTTGCCATGTTTAGTGCCATGTCTAGTCCTTGAACAGAATTGTTAGAGCTTGACACAGTGATATAAGGAGCATTAGTGTTATGATTATAAATTTACATTTCAAAATATCTTAAATTGTCCACTATATTGTAAACATAATCCTATATATCACTGAATGTCTTTGTCTGTAGATAATTTTGTTGATAGACTGGCTAGCTATTTATTTATAATTTGACACGAAATAAATGTCAATTTTATTCCACTGACGAAGTTGTTACGAAAATCAGATTATATATATTGTAAAGGTTTTGGAATAAATTTGATTTTTGTTCGAATTGCATCATTGACCTAAAAAGGTGGAAAAACTATCTGGATAATAAGATAAGTTAAAAAAGGTCATAAAAATACATATACTGATTTACTACGATCGAAGGAATATTTACAGTAATGTTGCTATGGAGCAAACTGATCTAATTTCAATAGTAATTAACAGATTATTACTGCTGTATTTGCAGCGGTTATCAATAGAAATGCTCTAAATTGTCAGTGGTATCTCAAAACAACACTGCAGGTTACAGTGAAATAAACGTAGTACGTAGTGTAGTGAGGTTCTTAATAATTTTGTATCAGCAGAAAGAGTTTTGATATTTGTGTCAGTCACTTTATAATTCTATGAATTTAGATGCCACCAACTGTGTCTTACTTTACGTATTTTCTATATTCATATAATCTTTTAAGATTTCTGAATGACACTTTCGTGCAGAGTCAAAATACTGTTTTTTTTTCATGTAGAGTATTTCACTGCAGTTTCAGCAGTATTTCTCTTTAACGTAGTCAGCCTGCAGGCTGAAAGTAGCCCTCTCAACGGCCCCTTATTAGATCTTTGTCGCATCGAAATCGTCTTGAATGACATCCATTAGGATGATTCGGCTGCCTTTTTTCATCCTTTATCCCTACTTCTCCCGTCCTCG
This sequence comes from Popillia japonica, assembly GCA_004785975.1. Classification (NCBI taxonomy): domain Eukaryota; kingdom Metazoa; phylum Arthropoda; class Insecta; order Coleoptera; family Scarabaeidae; genus Popillia; species Popillia japonica. Next base: position 18,147 of record SMLS01067701.1, read on the forward strand.
GTACCAGTGCTGACATCTCGGGAAATGTGGGCCATCGACTTGCCGTGCACGCTCTGAGTCTTCTTTGGTTTTCATTATTCTTCTAAACAGGTTGATTATGATCTTCTATTTTTGTTCTGTAGATGTCGCAGTTCGAACGCACTGAAGGCTGTATGCCCCTTTGTGTCAGATAATAATCTACTTTGTACCGTGATGTTGCTTTTCTCGCATATACGTTGCCATTTTTTTAGGGCTATATCTCTCGAAGTTGTCTGACACGCCGGCCCTTCATTGGTCCAGTACAATCCCAAGATATTTGATACTTTTCTCGGGTACTATTGTTACCTATACTAAAGTTCACATGTGCTATGTCGCTCATTCCTCTAAAGATAATTTCCTGTGATTTTTCTTGAGCCAGTTTCAGCTTGTTCTGCTCGAGCCAATTGTTTAATTTCTTCAGGCACTCGTTTCCATACGCTATTAGTTGCTGCGCGGGGGGCTTCGCTTTCATTATTAGGACAAGGTCGTTTGCATACCCTACAATGTTAGGGCCATTTGTTCATTCTACTTGGAAAATGTTGTCAAGCAGAGTCTTCCAGAGACTGGGGTCTAGTAGTGACCCATTTGGCACTCCTGCCTCTATTTTAATGTGTTTCTTCCCCAATTGTAGATGCCTGTCATTCAGATAGTCAGTGTAAGTAACTTGATATGTTTTTCCATTCAAGGTTGTCCTTTTGTGATCCCAGATGGCGGGGTTGAAAGCATTTCTTACATCTAGCGTAATCAACTCACATCGTTTCTCCTCGCAACTTTGAACCGTGTTTTTACCTCTTCAATAAACGCGGATGGTGGACCTGTAACCAAATCGGTTATCAGCTAAACCACATTGCCTCGATTAACCACTTCCCGATAATACTCTCGTATAATTTGCTTAAAGTATTTAGCAAGTACAGGGATCTATATGACAATGGCTCATATGCGTTTTTTCCTTTTTTTGGTAGCAGCACGTCGATGCTCAATTTTCCGTTTGTTTTTACGACTTATTTTATGGCTTCAGGTGGTGTACCATCCGTCTAGGTGTTTTGTCACTTTTCCCGTTGTTATAGTCAGTTATAGTTATTGCAGCGAGGAAAGTTATCGCGCTTTGTGACTAAGATTTTTTCGTTTAGGGTTTCAGCAGTATTGTTGTATTCGCAAATGATATATACTGATATTTTAATTTCAAATTCTTGGTGTAGCAAAAATGTTTATTGCAATAATTTAGACTTTTTTCGTTTTAGGTTATGCTTATTTCAATACAGTGTTACTGGTTGAAGTTATTAATTTTGCAAAACTCTGTTTTCAATTTCTTTTTATTAAATCAGTAATGATTTTTTGTTTGTAATCAAGTTTAAACTGTTTCAGTTGAACTTTCACACTAACAACTGATAACAAGATCTAAAGTACGTAATTGTATTGGGCGAACAAAGGTCTAAAACCAGTTAAATGCTACTGTAAAAAAATTGCAATTTTCTTGAAATTTAACTGTAGACCGAAAATCATTGCCAATATACAGAAAACAAGTTCCCGGACAGTATTTGATGTTATCAGGACATCTATTGTAGAACGAAATACAGCGGGTAGTACATACATACATATTTATGTAGTACCCGTTACCATGAATGTGTTAGTAAGTATACAGTACAGCAAGTTACAATGTAGATATATGCAACGGGAGCGTTGAATGAAATGACGCATTAATTAGCAAGTATCGATTCTTTTTGACTCGACGGTCTTAATTGAAAGGTAAAGGGCCTTTTTAAAAGACATTAATTTTGCCTTAAAAGTTGGTAAAGATATTTACCATAGCGTTCAAAAGAACTATTTCTTTGCAAATATTCTTCGAAAAATTTCCTTCTAGCTTAGAAGAATTTTTGTGCAAATTTAATAATAAAATTTAAGTTTAAATTGTCCTGAAATTGCATGTTTTAAAACTAATCCAATTATTAACACTGATGAATACGTAAATAGAAATATGTAATATACAACAGGGATGATTTTATGAAATTAAATTTGGTAAGGGAGTCATTTTGTCGCATTGCACAGTAACCAATCGAAGTTGATAGGTGATGCATATTTAATTTCTGTTATCAGTGGGAATATTAAAATAAAAATAATTCTTTGTTGACAGTTCCATTATATAAGATAATATCAGTCCTTAGTCAAATACTGTTTCCGTGGGTGACCATTTCATATGGAAATATTTTAAATCAAAAAATTATGTTTGTCGTAAAAACAATAGAATTTCATTGAATATGTAACGCAACTTGCCTTCGTGATTACACGAATGTGTTTAAAGTTTACGTGATATACTTTCCCTATTTTTATTTTCGCTTGTTTCTCTGGAGTAAACATTCCATCGGGGACATGACTACATATAATGTTTAGAGCCTGTGACAAATTTACGGTAATAATTTCAATAACCCATTCATTGTATTACGGCAAAAAATAAAACACTGATAATGCGTACACTCAAAGCAAGAACTATTCGGGCAGTTTCCATATAACGTATTGAAACTGTTCGACCTTTTCTTTCTTTGGGTGCATCTCTCAATACTAACTACTAGCAATTCATCACGAATAGTTTGATTTAAAAAATGTGAAAATTTGTTTTGTCAAATGGAACCCTCTGAATATTTTACATTTTTCAAATTAGTCTGGGATTTTAAAGCACTTCTGTATGTGCGACTATCTAGACTCTATCTCTTCCTATTCTTGAAATGTTTTCTTTGTTTGTAATTTTTAACTTACTGCATAATATTGAATTTTTCGAAATTTCACAGTATCACTATGCTAACGTTTTGAATTGTTTTTTTTTCTGCAAAGAAACAATTTTGTGGTGTTTGCGTTCTCGAGATATTCATGTGACAATGATCGCGATGTGAAGTTGTCTACTACACATACGAAAATCTCATTTATTGAACAATGTAAAATTTTGTGGTTGCTTTCTGCTTTTTTGTGCCGCAAAGAGAAAGATTTGTTGTCTTTGCATACTCCAGATGTTGTCTTAAAAAATGACATTGTGTGGTGATGGCTACCACGCTTTCTCATTTCAATCTTTGACTAGAACAACTTTTGCTCTTTGCATTCTCCAAATATTTGTATTAAAAGAATGGTAGTGTGTGAAATTACCTTTATTTTCAAACTCAGTCTATGGCACTGTTTCATCTGTGCTGTAAAACCATATTGTTTGCTTTGTGTTCGCGAGATAAATTTCAAGATCTGCGCTGCAATCCTTTTCTGGTTGTTTATATCAGAAGTAAGCGAATACCTCGAGAATGTAGAGAGCACAATATTTGTTCTTTGCAGCACAAAACGTTGGTTTAGTCAACTTATTAAACACTACACTACATAATATGTATGTTTCTGCTATTCTGTAAAATCATATTTTGTGAAGTATTACTAGAAAACACTTGGGCTGTAATTTACTGAAGGCATTTGGCACAACTTAATATGTATTTTAGGTAGATATGCACCTAAATCCTGTGCTCCTGCAGTGTGCTTTTCTCGTCTTCGGGATGTTTATATCAGAAATAGGAGAATACCTCGAAAATGTAGAGGGTACAGTATTTGTTTTTTGCAGCACAAAACCTAGGTTTAGTCAAATTATAAAATTTCGCTAGCAGGATGACGTCGGGATGCTACTTTTTAGACGCGAATAGCATACACGGCATAGTCTAACTTTCAAATAATGAAGTGTGGTGTATAACTTCAAGGACCACAAGGAATGGAATATGTGATAAGTATAGTAGTAACTAAATATAATAACATATTTTATTTAATTATTAATTAACTAATTTATTTTTGTCGGAGGTCATCTTTGCAGTGAAAATACTATGTGAATGAGAAAAGAAAGTCGTTTCTTTAGATAGCGTATATTCGTCTCAAAAATGACATGAACTTACACTGTCATATCTTATATCTATTTAGCTACATATTTGATCAAATTCGGTAACATATATGTAAATTAAACACAAGACACTAAGGCAAAAAATTATGTTCACACTCGACAATTTTAATTAAATTGTTAATGATACTTACCAGATATGTATGTTGTATGTGTGGTGTTGGGATGATGATACACTGCGACCTGAAAGATCTATTGTGTTCCCCATTCTCGCTGTGTTTACAGCTGGCCATTTAGTCCGATTCCTTTTAGAAAGTTCAGGATATAGAAAGGCCTCAAATTAGGTAGTTCTCCTTCTTCAATTTCATGTGCTCTTAGGTGCAAGCCTTTGAGTTGCACAGTGCAGAGCAGTTTGAGAAAAGATGGATGGATGACTCATCCTCTTCACCACAAAATCTGCATTTGGTATCCTTGGTTATTCCGAGCCTGCTTAGATGTCCGTTCAGTTTGCAATGGCCTGAGGAGATCCCTGTCAATATAAGAATGTTAGTCTTGCTGAGCTAAATGCATTCTGAGGATCTCTTTTGGTTGTATGTTCCCAGAAGAGTTTTAGCTTGCCTTATACCGTTGAGATTCTCCAGTATTGCACTGCTACGTATCCCGCAAAAAGGTTCAGGCCCCACAAAAAGTGTTCGGGCCTCCTTCTTCGCGAGATTATCTGTTATTTCGCTCCCTTTCACTCCGGTGTGTCCCGGAACCCATATTAGGGTTACCTTATTCCTTTTGTCTAGCTCGTTGAGTTTGTCTAGGCACTCCCAAACCATTTTAGAGCTGATAACATTGGAGTTCAGCGCCCTGATGGCTGCTTCACTATCACATTATGATAATCTCTTGCTTTTCGTAACTTCTATCGATGTTGAATTGGACGCATCTTCCAACGGCGTGTATTTGCGCCTGGAAGATACGTGGGTACATCCCCAAGCTTTCCGAATATTTGGTTCTAGGCCCATATATCCCTATTCCAGTTTCTTATGCCTTTTTGGAGCCATCGTTGTGCCATTTGATGGCGTTATTATTGAGTTTAGAAGCAGTGTCTTTGTCCCATTCACTTGTGGTACTGAGCTTTGTGGTAAACCTTTTCACAAAGCTGAACCTCCTTGGCAGATCATCTAGGGGTATGTCCCAGGTTTCCTCGGCTTCAGGAGGCTGAGGCGTATGCCTAGCCACTCCCTCCCCGATCATTCTGCGAATAGTTCTTTTCACTATGTTCTCCACCAAAGTGTGGAGAGGAGCAAGGTTTAATACTACCTCAATGGCGGCTGTGGGACAGGTTCTCATTTCCCCAGTTATGCTAACCCCATGCTAATCTTTGCATTTTGGTAAGATTAGCCCTCGCACTGGCCAGGTTGGTTCTTTTGCTCCAAGCCACTGCTCCATAAGTGATTATCGATCTCACTATTGCAGTATACATACAGAGCAGTGTTATTTCCTGCGAAGTTTTTGCTGGTATTGCCACGGAAAGTTGTATGTTACTTCTATTAGATATATGTACATACTACGTTTTACCGCAATAAATTCACTGTGTACAGTAATATTAAGAATACACCAATGCATAAGAAATAGTTTAAGCTATGAAAAACTCGTTTAATTTAATGATATTTAATAATCGTGGATAAAGCATAGCTACTTCGTATAGAACGATAGACATTATTTTATAGAATCACTTACGAAACATGCTGTTTTGTGAATTCTAGAAATCTGTAGACATATAATAGAATGTTGCGCAATGTGATCTTGCTTTGCTCGTAGACGATAAAAAGAGCAACTATATCATTTGTAAATATAAAAAATGCCTATAATAGGCGCTCATGGTCTACTGTTGGAATCACCATGCTATCGAGTGTACATCAAACTAGATCAAGCACTGGCTTCAGATCACGTGATTTCGTGTCTATTATAGGCATTTTTTGTGTTTATTATGTTTTTGGCATCCTTTGACGTTTTTTTATATCATTTATGTTTGTCAAAAGTTTAGCTGCCTTTTTCAAACAAAGTGTAATTTTATATTGGAGAACAGATTAAAAATAATATTAATCTTTGAAGCTCAAAATGCTTCCTTACATCTTATAATTAAGTATTTATCACAGCAGAGCACATATGCTCTATTATACAGGAATAATTTTAAAACTTCATATAATAGTTATACAGGTTGTAACGGAACTGGCTAGTTAGAAGTTTTCGGACTAAAAGAAATACATACTTCAGTTTTGGGTTCGCAATAATCTGGTATTTACTTTATTTCTAAAATATATTCAATTTTCTTGCATTTCCGGTTAACTGGAAGTCGCCACAAACTTTGATATTTTGAATAGAACACCCTATATCTTATTACGTTTTTGAATTCAGTATCACATTCTATGACGGTTACAACAAGAGTTTTGCATAGCTTACTTCAACGGTGTCTAAGATATTACGGTTTCTATAAAAATGTTGACATTTACACCGTTATACTTATCTGATTAATTGTCACTAACTGTAAGTACCAGAAATCTGATATTTTAAAACTGCCAAATACTCACATTGTCTCACGAAAACATAGTAACATTTTTCTTTATATCATACAGGATGTATGATAGTTAAAGTTGTAAAACCTAATTGTCACTCTGTATAGTTTGTCGCTGTTGGGCGCAGAACTCAATTCTACAACGATTTGCTGTAACACTCCCTATACCTATTACCAATAGTTTGCTTCCAATTCCCATTTGATTTATTAATTTTATTTATTAATGCTTTCAAAAGGCAGACTAATATTTTATCTGGTAAGCTACATATGACTTTAACATTACAATAAATTCTTTTTCGTTTTCAGGAACTATAATTCTTATAAGTCGTTGACTGTTATGTATTTTGTGTTAGATAAGTGTGCATTATTGTGCCATTTCTAAATAAAATAATGGAAAATATTGGAGTTTTCTCAAATCGGGATATTCCGGGAAGAACATTTATTATTTAATATTACGTTGTAATACCTACATCGCTAATTTGTAAAAACCTATAAACGTTTTACTATTTGGTGAAACAGTGTTAATATTTGGCAGTCTTAAAATGCGGGAGCTCTGGCATTTCTGTTTTTGCTTGATCGAACACTAGTACTTAAGGAAAAAAGTATTTCAAATAATCTGATTTTTTTTATGTACATATCATATCGGTAACTAATGATTGTTTCTTCTGTTTGTTTTCCCTCCCGACTGAATTTTGATTCGTTTCAAATTATTTTAGACAAAAAAGTCTAACAAAAATTTTCTCACGCGATTCTTTTCTTTTCACTTCATCTCCCTCCAGGAAAGCGTGTACTGGAATTTCTGAAAAAGGATGCATCTTATTGTGTTTCAGAATCCTGTGAACAGATGATTTTAAAATATCCAAATCTTCAGAAGCAGCATAAATTTAAAATATCCTGACTTGGGTAAACTGCAATATTTTACATTATTTTGTTTCTAAATTACACAATAATGTATACTTATCTCACACATAATACGTAACGGTCAACGATTATAACAATAATGGTTCCTGAAAACAATAATTGTAATTATATAGTACCTACATATGTACATTGTAATGTTATAGCTTACCAGATAAAATACGATGGTCAACAGGTTTTTTTTCTTACACTCTGATAGGTGTACGTTATGGAGTTTTTCATTGTAATTCTGAAAATATTTTCAAAAATTGGCTATCACGTCAGATTTCTGAGATATGTCTTTTTTATACATATATGTCTAAAGATATTTTTTATTAGTAAGTTAAAAGAACCTATCAAGTTATTATCATGCTAACGGGCATGTCTGAACAGGATTTAACATGTTTGGGCTTCATTTGTCCGTCATAGTCGTTACACCACTTCCTTTTTTCTCTAGAACCAATCAAATCAAGGGATTAATAGATCTGTGCACATGTGAGTTTATATAAGACCCTACAGACACGTCATTTGACTAAAATTCAATCAATGTATGGTAGTAACATTAGTTAAACGTTTTTTGAAGTTGCAATGTCTCGTATGTGTGTAAATAATCCTAACAGTTTGTGTTATATATGTGGAGAATTCACCGTTCAATACTATAGACGAAATATTACACCTTTAATAGAAAAATCGTATAACCTTTATTTTAAATTAAAAATTATAAATCAAGACATGTTGTCGACCCCTCACAATGTCTGTGCACTGTGTGCTGTTACTTTGAGGGGCTGGGTAAAAGGTAAGAGCATAGCTATACCATTTGGTAGGCCTATGATTTGGCGAGAACAAAAGGAGCATTCGACAGACTGCTTCTTTTGCTGTACAAAGACCTTCGGGTTTTCTTGTAAAAATAAGGATAACATTACCTATGATAATTTACCTTCTGCCACTCGTCCAGTTCCTCATTCGGAAGCTTTGCCAGTACCGTCTCTTGAGCGATTTAGAACGGACTGCCTGGAATGTATTTAAAAGTGTGACAAAGAATTTCTTAGGCAATAAAAAATCTGAAGATTACGACGAAATTGTTAGTGAACTTCTAAGAAGTTTCCATGCATTAGGCTGTAATATAAGTCTTAAAATACATTTCTTGCATTCGCACCTGAACTTCTTTCCTCCGAATATTGGCGATGTTAGTGACGAGCGCGGGGAACGATTTCATGAGGATATTTCCACTATTGAAAAACGCTATCAGGGCAATTGGTATAGCGAGATGCTTGCTGACTACTGTTGGGTTTTAATTTCGGAATGTTCTTCATCCCAATATAAAAGAAAAGTGAAAAGAAAGAATCTCTAAGTACGTCCCAGAATAGCATATCTTTAGTTAGTGTTAGTATTGTATGATCAATATGAATTTTATTTGTTTATAATACCAGACGTGATGGAAGAAATTTGTTTTTATAATAATTATTAGGAATATAAAACAAAATAAGTTTGTAAATAATTCATCAAGAAAAATAAAAAAATGAAAATCTGTTGTTCTGTGATATTAATGCGCCATTTGAAAACATAAAATAAAATGAGAATAGGAAGCAAACTATTGGAGATAGATATAGGGAGTGTTACAGCAAATCGATATATAATTGAAACCTGCGCTCAACAGTGTTACAGGGTTTTTCATTTGAAAAACTTCAGTTTCATAACTTAAAATATTGTTTGATATATCATATTTTTTGAAAACCCTATATGATATAAAGAAAAATGTTACTACTTTTTGGCGAGACAATGTTAGTATTTGTTTTTCAAAGTTAGTTATCTTTTACATTATAAAACTACATGCATCTACGCGAATAGAATGATAAATGATAAGTATGTATATTTAGACTTAGCTAAGAATTCACCCTGTATCCAGAATATATATATGTACTATCGCCGCCAAAAGTAGCGAATCAGACTTCAAGCGATATGACCTTTCGTATACTTGCGTAACATCCGACTAATCGCACTGGGCGACTGTAATTAGAGACGGATACCTATCTAGCAGGTAAATTTGAGGCAGAAGGATTTACAAGAAATGTAAAGCTATTATATATAATATCATTTACCATCGTTGCATTTACTCTATATTATAAATAAGTGCCTACTACTAATTATTAAATAGATTTCGTAAACACCAGTACCCTTTTCTGTTTCTTGATAGTAAATTATACATGCGTAAAACATGCATGTTTTACACTTGCACATTTTAAATCATACGCTTCTTTATAGTAACACCATTTTATATATAGAAAAAATTGTTCGGAAAGCGGTATTAAGAAATGATTTTAATCATATTTAAAGAAATTTACTACGAATCCCCTTAAATTCCTAATGTTTTTTAAATTAATGTAAGTGCAGTATTTATTGAACCGACTAAAATTTCTTAAGTTCTTGCTCTTCAACGAATTTTGTACCGTTAATGTCGGCAAATTTTAAATATATTTTTAATTACGAACATCGTTCAAATCCCACAAAATTCTTAGAAATAATAGATATTTTGCTAACACAGACACATTGTATATTTTGCGCTGTTTGCACTAAAATATTAGGCGAATATATTAATAAAATAATATAAAAGTCGTTCCATAGTTACACGTCCTATTCAACAAGTTTATAATTTTTGTAATTATTGTTTGAATCTTATTTTGCATGAGAAATTTATCCTAAAATTTCCTTTTCTTCAATTAATTTGGCTACGTTCTACCTTAGTTTAGTACATCATATTTATTTCCAATATATTCATAACTCGCTTCGTTTAAATTCATTTAAATGCTCGCTGCCCTTTAGCCTGCAGGTATACGGTTTGGTGCAACTGCCTGAATAAACGATTCAGGACCGAAACCCTATAATAGACGCGTTTTATTGCAGTTTGATTCGCTACTTTTGGCGGCGATAGTACATACATATTTCCACTGCGTTTTAAATACAGACAATGCTGCTATTATTTCCACTTAAAAACATTATTTTAAGACTTTCTTCAGTAAAGTACATCCCAACCATTTTCTAGTAATAGGTACTTCACAAAATATGATTTTACACAATAGCAGTAACATATGTAGTGTAGTGTTTAAAATAAAATTACCTGTAAAACGAAAACTCAGCTTTGTTTATATATCAGCGCAGTGATTGAAACTAATTATTAAAAAAGTATTTCTTCGGTTCTACATGAAGAAGCCGTGATTTCTAATTTTATTACAATAAATAAATGCGGCGTATGTTATGATCCAGTTGTGTTGTAAAAAGTTAACGTGAAAGGTATTTCACGCGATCTTGCCTTTACGATGACGCTTGCCAGACAGTAGTGAGTGAGGATAAAAGTTAGCTAGTGCAAGTTTTAGTAGATACGAATTTGCAATCTTTTGCTGTGTCAAGATAAATTTATTTCATTTTTTAATCAAGTAAGTAAATAAAGTGGTTTTACAATTTTACAAGCGCAATAAAATTTGAATTCACTATTAATAGAGACTTTTAAAAGTAACCATATATTTTTTACATACAGACAAAACAAAAACAATTTAAACTCAATGTCATCACTTACATTTTATTTTACAGTGGCTTCTTTGAAGATATAGGTAAAAATAGATGAAAAAGACGGATCGACTGGTCTTATTACCAGAATAGTATATAAAATTGTGACTATAATAAAGGCCAAATGTTTTTATTATATACATGCATGTTTTTTTCGAACTGGTATGAAAATAGCAGCTAGTAGTAAATTTTTCCGAAGTTTCCCAAATATATGGCGTACAAATCCCTATTCAGAAATTCCAGAGGTACCATTGCGGTTTAAATATTTAATGAACACGTAACGGGTAGAGCAGGTTATACTTTTGAAATCTTGAGTAAAAAGATTCTATAAGAATCACTTTTTGGTTGTCTATAGACGGCGAACACTTTTCCAATACAAGGCCCATATCTCTCGAAAATATACCCAACTTTCTCATTACTTATGTTAGAGAAACTATTAACTACTAACATTTCTGAAAAAAAATTCCAAACAATCAAAATTATATTCCCTCTATAGTTAACCCGTGCAGGCTATGTATGTACATACATACATATGTACACGTTTTACAGTACATACTAGACGCGTATTTCCTTTAAAAACGGTTGATTTGCAAATTATATTTCCTCTCAACCGATCACATGCAGATCACTTGCATGTTTCACGATACTGCACTTTATTTCCCGAACTTTTATATATCTGGCTCACTTACAAAGGATTGCAAAGAGACATTGCCTAGTTCAACTTACAAAATTTCTCAGAAAATGTTATTTAAACATTTAAAAATTATATTTCCTTTCAAGCGAACACACAGCTACATGTATTAGATTCGTATTTTTTTAAATATATTCGACTGCAACGTCTACAACGGGGATATAACTTAGACCAATCTATAGAAAAAAAATCAGCAAAGTTTTACTGAAAAAATAACAATATTTCCATTCCAGCTAATATGTAAAAATTTCGTAGGTACACATTTTTTACAGTACTAGACGCGTATTTTCTATAAATATGGTGAATTTGCAGGACGTGTAAGGGGGACATCATTCAACTTAATAAATTTAAATTTTAAGTATCTAAACTGCAAATGAATTGGGTTACAGTCCTTATTTTGATTGTATTTTAATTATTTTGTAATTTGTATCTGTGGCTATCTATAAAAATCTGTTTCTACGCTTCTGTAAGTACGTTGAAGTATTTATCTTCGAAAAAATTGGATGCTATTTTTGGATGTTCTTCTCTCATATTATTTTCATATTTTCACATTTTTAGAAAAATTTGATCATTCGTATTTCTTTGTAATTTTTCTACATTTATCTAGTTCTAAATGATTCATTGAAGATATATATAGATATAGAGATGTGTAGGTTATATTGGACTTGTAAGTAATTCACTTAATGAGTAACTTGTATTAACATTATCATTGCTGTTGTGGAATTATATATAATTATATGTTTAGTGCGATATGTTAAAAGTTAGTTTGACTTACTAATGTTTATTAAGAGCAGTTATTTCGTAGGACTCTATATGTATTTCGTTTATATATATGTATATATACTGAGTGATATTAGAAGTGTTACACCCAGAAGGAGTAATTTGTTCAACTTGATTTTTTTACATCAAAATGACTATACACTGCTGTATGTAATTGATGGGCACTCCCTGTATAAGCTGAACCCGAGGTTCTAATGCAACGAAATTTGGTATACAAAACTAAACTACTATAACTCGTTCTTATGCGGATAGCACCGTAAACCTGCTGAGATGAAATGTATCAAAAACGGGAGTATCCCCTGCGAGCGGTGCGTAGCATCACTACGCAACGCGACATGGAGTCAATAAGTCGTCGTGTGGCAGTGAGAGGGGTGGTTAACCATGGCTTCTCAACTCGTCTAAAGCTGCTCAATGTTAGCCGAGGAAACCGGATAAGGTTGAAGTCTCCGACCGATCATATCCAGACGTATTCGATCGGATTCAGATCCGTGTACGGTGCTCTTCCTCAGAGGCCTGTACTACACACGCGACATGCGATGCAGCGTTTTCTTGCATGTATAGCAGACGTCGACGCCGCCGAGCATCGAGAAGCACAACGGGCTTTAGCACCTCACCCACGTATAGACGACCCGTCATCGTCTGTTGTATAAGCAGCAGACGTGTACGTCCTCCATATGTAACAGCACCCCATACCCTAATGCGCTGCTGTCGGTGAATATAGCGTAGTTGAACGCATTGCTCGAATAAACGATCACCAGGTCGCCAACGAACCAAAATTTGCGTGTCACCGACGCCCAATTCGAATCTGATTCGTCGGAAAACAAAATATGTCTTCTCGGCAACCCACCGACGACTTGCGTTGACCCACTGGTAGCGTATGTGGCGGTGTCCGGGAGTGAGTGGAAGCCGCTGCAACGCACAGCGCGCTCGCAGTTTACTTTCTACCAAATACCCTCGTACAGTTCGCGTAGTGAGTGCGGAGGCCTGAGGATGGCGCGCGCAAAGTTTCAGAAGGGCGTGACCCTCGGGTAGTGTGGCTTTCCTGCTCGCGGCTGAAGGTGCGTACGTCCTACCTCAGTCCATTCTCGCTCGGGTTCGCCCAGCCTCGTCAGTCTCCATGGTGACGGCATTTTCCACCTATCGGAGTCCCTCAGTAAAAAATGCGGCGATAGCAAAAGTCGAAATTCGCTGTATAGACTCGTCTATAGGAAACCTTGATGCTGTGCAAATTGGCACTTTACTACCTTATCTAGATGGTCGTCCACACGTCCTTTTTCAGCAAGAAAATGCACATTCCCATATTGCTCGACGAACTATAGACTTTCTCCAAGAAGCAGGCATTTATGTTTCGCCGTGGCCACCCCGTTCCCTGGTTTTGAACCCCATCGAACATTTGTGGATTATCTTCGGGACGAGACTGTTCACTTTGCACTATGTTCCACAAACTTTGGCGCAGTTAATCAACGAAGTTCAAGTTGCTTGGAACGAGGTGCCACAAGCAGATATCGACCATATCATTTTGTCGATGCATAAACGTGTGGAGGAGTGTACTCAGTGTTGCCAAACACATTCTTGCAAATGTTATCGTTTCATTTCTGATGTAAAACTATCACATTGCCAAAGAATCAAGTCAAACAAATGATTCCTTCTGGGTATAACACCTGTAATGTCACTAAGATTTGTAGTTTATTAACAATTGCTACATGTTTTTGCATAGAACTGACATATATAGACTGCTGGCAATATGTGTGTGATCTGAGGATTTTGATTAACAAAATCTCTTCTAAACTAGTTGAGATATTTAATAACAGATTATGTTTTTACTATTTCTATTTTAACATCAGAGTAGCATTATTAAATCTCATTTCATTCATCGGTGCGCTGGTATTGACACTATTTATTCACAATGGTGTCTCTGACACGGCTATTAGCTTGTTGTGGGTCTAAGTACTTAGTTATAATTCCTTAGACCCAGTATATCGCAGTATATATTTGATATCTTAATCATCAATTTGAGATTTATGTCGCGTTTTAAAGAAGTAAAGAAAATCTATTACCTACCTACCACATTTTGTTCTTGAGTAATGTATTACACTAGTTATTTTGTATCATTTTGCTAATGCTTGTCTGAAAATTAAAATTAATCAATGGATTACTACTACAAATACGAGTACAACTTCATTAGTTTTACACTAAAGTGAATTATAATAAGAGTAATTTTACGCTCTGCTTAGCCAATTCACACCATTTTTGTGAATGGAATTAATGTTACAATATATGAACAAATTTGTACAGTAACATTATCATACGAAAAAGTTAGTTATTTATATGTAATTACTTATTCTGTCTATTTAAAATTTTTATTTTGTGCTAAGCAAGCTATTGCTGTAAAAAAATGTAGCTCACTGGTTTATTTTTAATAAAGAATATTAAGAAAAATAATTAAATAAATGTTTTATTATACTATTGGTATTCATATAAAATAAAGCTTTGTTCTGTACTATACAGGGTGTCCAAAGTTATGGGTGCACTATTGCTACCTTCGTTATTTCTGTAGCTACGATTTTAATTAAATGAGCAAATGTTTAGTGTTTTTAACGCTGATTACTATGGAGTTCTTGAAAAAACAATTGAATAACGCATTCTCGAAAAATTTCGAAATTTATATTTTTTTTAAACGGAACCCCTGTATTATTTGTACATATTGTTGATTATCATAACATTTTGAACAAAAAATATCCAGCACATAACTATTTTTAACGTAAAAATAAACAAATGAGAAGCGTTCAAAGTTTAAAAATTATTAACATATAATTCTATGTAGGTGATGGAAAATCATAATAAAATATTGCGTTAACAATAGAATAGAACTAGTACGGACGCAACTTGTGTTTTTTTACAATGGCGTGCACTGTACTCTTTTGCAAATCTAATTCTCTGGTGCAACTTCGTATGGATTGTTCTGGACTGGTTTCAAAAAAAGCCAACAAGTTTACTTCTGTTTCTTCGTCTAATATAATTTTTTTCTTTCTTCGTATCTTAAATGTAACTCCATTAATTCTTGATTTTTATACAATCTTAGAAAATAAAACTGGTTTGGTGATCGACGATTCACGTATGTGTTTTCATAATATCGAAGCGCATTTTTTCCATTTTTCCTACAAATCAGATATGCTTCTAGCATATCACACTTTTCTGAATGCGTAAACGGCATTATTTTGAATGAATATGGGGGAATTAATGATTATAATTATAAGAACACAAAATCAAATAACCGACTATTCTTAATAAACTATTTTAATAAGTAACCGTACGAAAGAGACTTAAACTCTGTACGTTTTTGACAACATTAATGAGCATATTACAATGCATTGAACAGCACCCTTAGGCAAAATTTTGTAATACAAAATGAAAATTATTTGATTATTGTGTTTATTGTTTTTATTCTACTGTAAACGTAATATTTTATTATGATTTTCCATCACCTACGTAGAATTACATGTTAATATTTTTTTTAAACTTTGAACGCTTCTCATTTGTTTATTTTTACTTTAAGCATAGTTATGTACTGGACATTTTTTGTTCAAAATATTATGATGATCAAAAATATGTACAACTAATACAGGGGTTCCATTTAAAAAAATGATAAATTTCGAAATTTCTCGGAAATGCGTTATTCAATTGTTTGTTCAAGAACTCCATAGTAATCAGCATTAAAAACATTAAAAATTTGCTAATTTAACTAAAATCATAGCTACAGAAATAACTAAGATAGCAATAGTGCACCGATAACTTTGGGCACGGTGTATATGTACATATTTTTCAACTAAAATTAAATGGAATAAATTTGACTTTTGTTAGAATTGCGTGTTATCATTGACCTAAAAGTGGAAAAACTATCTGGATAATAAGATAAGTTAAAAGGTCATAAAAATACACATACTAAAATTAAAGTGAAATAAATGTATAGTGTAAGTTATATACATTTTGTTCGTTAATCCCTGTGTGTTCTACAGATGATAAGCTGATTTAAAGTAGTAAGAAAAAGTCAACAATTATAGTGATGATAGATAGTCGCTAGGTTTCACGTTCTGCCACATGCTGCATACATATATACTTAAAAGGGAGAAGATATAAAACTATAACCTATACCACTATCCAAAAATTGCATTCTTTAAGTACACCATAAAATACAAATGCAAAATTTTTAATAATGAAATATCGTTGTCAAATAATAAAATCGATATGATTTTCTGATAGCTATTATTTTTATATATCCAATAAATGTTCGTTGGCTAGATGAAGCTGATGAAGGGCAAAATAAAGACACTGATTCAAATCGCCAATAGATATAAGTAATTAAATTCGACCGTTCATGATCACGTAAAATGTTTCTCACAAAAATTTGACTCTATCTGAACTAATGAACAAATTGAATGATTCACTCAGACAGAAAGGGTCTTAATTAATTAGTATATTTGATAGTCCCTCATATATAAGTTTGATGACTGTTATTAGTAGATAAATTTGTTTCAATATTTGATTTTGCAACATCAATCAATATTAAGGTTTACTTACAATTAGTTAAAGACTTTTTAATTAAAAGTTATTGTATCACTATGTTTTTACGCATACTAGTCGATCAACTCTTGTAATTAAACGAAATACTTTCAGAAATTTTATGGAAAGAGGATGGTTGACATAATAGTGCTGATCCCTAATAGCCTCCGCAAAATGTAAGGATTAGTAGTGCGGGATCAAACAGCATGAGATCAACTGAACAACGAACTGGTCATCGCTCTAGCAGAAATTTCGAAAATGAACTGTCTTTAAGGTATTTATCGCCTGGGGCTTTCACCGTATTATCTCCACACGAATACGGTTCTTCTCCTGATCCACCGTCGGCACCAGAACCTTACAGGTAATTTAATTTCATTTCAATTACATCTTTTTATACCAAGAAACTTTAAATATTAGCTATTTGCATGCGTCTCGATATTTGTAAAATAAATTTCAATATTTAGAGAATAGAGTTACTATTGCGCTAATTTGTGAATTATAGAGCTGGAAGACCTATGCCGAGGCATATATTACTTTGAGCCCAAGTTGTAACCATTAATTGATTTGAATACTGGCATTGGATCAGGTCTTTACGTCATTACCTTAACACCGCGGCCTATGGCCTTGTATTATTCCGTGCCTAGTGAGTTTCTTTACATGAACAAGTTAGTCCTTTACTAGGTTTAATAACCTGTATGGTAAATCTCTTTCCGGTAGACCTGTTAGTTGGTTAGTTCGTTCAAAAAATGTTGGAAATGGCTGTTTCCTCCTCCTCATTGTATAATCTGCAGAGAGGTTCATCTTTGAAGATTCCAATTCGATGCAGACATTCCCTTAGACAGCCGTGTCCTATTAGCAGACTTGTCTGTGTTCTAAGTTGCACTCGGTTGAGAGCCAGCACGTCCGCTGTTAATTGCTGGGATGGCTGTCCCATCATTCGTTTGTTGTGTAACGGCCTTTCAACGTTGTTCCAGTGTCCAGTCCCACATCAAAGTAACTTTGTTGTGTTTTGCCATAGTTTTTTTTAGATTTTTCAGGCAGTTCCAAGCTAGATTTGAGGTTATCTGATACACTGCTAGTGTTTTGCAAAGTTTCTGTTTTACTCTCCACTCATTCCAATCTAGGACAACCTTGAAGAGTTTATCGAAGGAGAGTTTGGGAATCATTGAATCACAGTCCATTTCAAAGATCGGGTTTGTAATTTCAGTGGTTATTCTGGTATGTCCAGAAGTATTCTGGGTTCTCCAGTTTCCACGACATTTCAGTCTTTGTGCCCCCATTCTTGCCTCTCCCTTATGTAAATGTTCAGGGGGGAGACGGCAATTTAGCATGGTCTACCAAATCAGGCATCCATAGATACGTGGATTTAATCCCCATGTTTTCCTGATTGTCTTTCGGGTGGTCATTAGTGCTTCTTTGCACTTGCCTATTATCTGTTCAAAATGCTGGTTCCATGTTAACTTCGAGTCAAAGACCAATCCTAAAAATTTTGTTTTTTGACTGAATTGTATCGTTTTCTTTTTTCTCGTAAAGTGCACCAGTGTTGCTTTCGCAGTGTTAACTCTTAGGTTTTCCTGTCTACACCACCCTTCTGTTGTTTTCAGAGTTCTTTGGATGAGTTCTGAAATAGTAGCATTTTTCTCCAGTATTGTAATATCATCTGCACACCCCCGGGTATAGCAGCGCTCATTGTTTACGGTTACAAGCAGTTCATCGCTTACAAGGTAGTAGTGAGGTTTCCCTAATATATTTTTCCAGCAGTCCTTCCATAGGTTTTAGTATAAATGAGGATAGGGTTATGGGCCGTTATGCCTTAGGCTGAGCATACGAGGGTCTCCAAGGTTTGAGTATGAAGGCAAACCTTGCCCTATTTCACATTTTCGGTATACCGGTTCCGGCAGGCTTCTATGGTCACCCGATTTCCGCTATTGCACGAGCTAGTGAAGTTACTGGGTGACTGTCGCGATATACTGTGAGCAGTTTGCAGTATCTATTCACTATAACTAACTGTAACTAACTATAACACATTATTTATCATACTTGCAAACGTTAAATATCCGTCCAAGATGCATATGATGATGAAGTGGCTGATAAAGGAACAGCCGCACATGTACGCGCCTGTCTCCCAATTACTTGCCGCGCTTGTTCGTGGAATGTCAGGTGACAATAGGAGCTCGCCGGTACCTGTATATCCTAGAGCTAGACTGACTCTGTATATCTTACATAGCAATGGTGCTATGTGTTTCCCTCCTTGTTGCAATACTACTGGGAGTATTCCATCCAAACCAGGCAATTTGTAGGGGTTGAAAGAAAGAAGATAATGGCCTATACTACCTTGTCGTATGTTGTAGCCTTTTTAGCCAACTCCCAGCAGTCCCTGTTCGCAATCTGTGGGCGATTTTGAGGTTTTTGCTGGTTATCCGAATTTTCAGGGTTTACTTGTTCTAAGTCTGGAAAGTGCCTTTGAAGTAAAACTTCAAGGGTCCCCTTTCCAGTGATTGTGAAATCCCTCGCGGGCTTCTGTATAGTACGCAGGGAGTTAAATGGGTATTTTGCTAGAAGTTTGTGGAGTCTTGCTGCTTCAGATGTAATTTCTATGTCGCCACAGAGCGTCCTCCACGATTCCTTCTGAGCCTTTTTTAGAACTTGGTTGTATTCAGTGAGTGTTTGTGTTTGCTGTAACCATAGTACAGTCGCAAATTTAGTGAGTTAAAAATAAAAGTTGACGTGTTTTCTTCCAAAAGCGATGCATCACTAAAATGTGAGCTTACGTAAGTTATGTCCGCGAATTGTGTATAATTTAAAGAAATTACGTACCCAAAAACACATAATTTTGTCTGCAAGGCAAAAGAGGAATAATAGAAAGAATAAAACTTTCTGTAAATATAAGCGAACATTTACATTTGCATTAAACCTTGGCTATGATATGAACTGAAGAAGTAGATCGATACATGCAAATCAGTACATCTGATATATTTAATACGCTAGGTTTTATGTGTAGTATGTGTAGATTGATCTTAACTATAAAAATAAATCGTTAACTGTGTACAAAATGACTAACTGAATTGACCTAAAGTATTTTGCATTTCTTTTGTCAAACATATTTATAGAAATGTTTTTATTGCAACAGCATTGGCGGGTGTTTGCTTTGCGTTCTATGTAAAAAATAAATTGAGGCTTATCGTTGAATTAAATGTAAGTAATGCCAGAAGAAATCCTTCTAAACTTTACTCGTAAAGTGCTGTGCTAGTTATTACAAACGCATTTTTCTTATTTGTTTCAATATAGTATATAAATGTCTCTTTCGCTTAAACTCAGTCAATTATTTCTGCAGGTTGACGCCAAACAGCAGACGCAGAAAAGCACAAGCATTCTCTATAATTGCTGAAGCATCCAGTAATCCTGGTTCAAGGAGTCCTTCACCAACTGGTAGAGTTAGTCCGTTTAGAGGAAGAGGCTTCAATCCAATTGGCTCCAGACATGCATCGCCAATTCCTTCACCGCCCCCATCAGAGTCAAGAACTTCATCGGGTACATCTAGGATCAACCAGTCTCCTAAGAAATCGCAAATACCTCAACTGTCCCGCAGACATAGTGGAGCTTTTCAAACTGGCAAGGTGACATCTACAGTTGTGCCTAAATATCAACAAAAGAACGGTGCAAAACTAAGTCCTCATCTTAGTAAAAGTTTAACTAATTTATCTCCGAAAAATGTTTCTCATCGACCACCTTCTAATCCTCAAAACTTGCACAAAAGATATACTAAAAAACCAGCCTTCGAGCGATTATCTCCTATTACAGGTAGTTCGCCGGAATATGGTACCAATGGTAATAATAAATCACAGTCTTCCCCATCGAAAATTCCAAGGTCAACTAAGAGTCAGCCAGCTAGTAGAAAATCATCACCAACAAGATCGCCTTTTCCCGCAAATAATTCTTCCAGACAGAATTCTAGACCTGGTTCAAAAAATGCTTCTCAACATGCAAGCAGAGATTCTAGTCCTTCGAAGAGTCAGACTAGAATACCTATTAAAAATTCATATAGAGATATTTCAGCTAAAGTAAATACTTTTAATAAATCTAGTAAACCAAAAGTGCCTCAAACATCACAAGACTCTAAAAGCGTTGCTGACAAAAGTAAAGGCGGAAAAGGAATGCTAAGCCGTAGGCAGAGTATCAATAAGATTCAGTCGGAAAAAATAGACGAACCTTCAACTAGCAATGCTTATTCATCAAGTAACGCAAGTTCTACGCGTGAAAGTAGTAAGAAAGTCCAAGAAGATAACAATGACAATAATATAAATGATAAGAGTGTTTACGATAAGAAAAAGGAGAGCGGTGACAAAAGCAAACCAAGAGATAACTATAGCGGCAGCAATGACGATATTACGATGGTAGAAGATGACGTAGAGGCAGAAAACCATGAAATAATACATAAATCTGCAAGTAATTCTAAGTTAACTGATCTTCCAACCGCTACGACCGTTGTGTCTTCAACTACAGCTACAGCTGCCCAACCGTTAAAATTAGACACAAATATCGAAGATATTTTGAAGGAAGAATTAAACAAGCAAACTTATTCTAGCGACGGTAGAGTTTTAAGTGCTACAAGTGTGTCTAGTGCTATGAATAAAATGAACGACACGGTGTTAAATTCACAAACGTTACTTAAGGAACACAGTTTTGCGAAATTGTCACCTGCAGCGAGCGCTATCATAGCTATGTCCAATGAAAACCATAGAGGCAACAAAGCTCTAGATACTAAAAGCGCAACGACTGCATTACCGACAATTGAATCTATACATAAAAAATTGGATGACATAGGACAAAACATAAATAATAGTTTTTCGGATTCTAACAAAGTGTATATGGAATCTATAGAAAGTACAGTAAAAAACAATATAAATAAAACGTTAACGCCAGACCATAATAGTTTCAGTGGTTCGTATATACAAAAAAGTGCGAATGAAAAATTAAGAGAGGCTAGAACTATGGTCGCATCGGATGTTAAACCTATTAAAATATTAGTTAAAGAAAAACCCTCCGAAATTGAAGTGCAAAGTGGAAATATTAGACTGCCCAGTAACGTTACAAATGGTTTAAGTGGAACACCTAGGTAAGGAATATTTCTTCATATGTACATAATATGCAAAGCTGATTTATCAAATCTGTCTATTGTTAACAAAATAAGTGCAAACAAGCACTTGTCACTCCTGTTGGGTGCATTCCAATGCGTTAATATATATTTATACATATATTGTGTGTAATAGGTTTTTTAGTTTTCATTTTTATATTCTGAAGATTCTTGAGAACAAATCTTATTTGCAAACGTAGCTTATAGATAAAAATTCATTGCAGAGATTGGTTGTGTTTTGATTACTTGTACCTTAACTTGACATGCTACGTTATTTTTACTATTAATAGACGATTATACTTTGGTTCTAATTGTTGCATAAGTATAGTACTTAAATATTATAAACAAACAGTGGAAGTATTGGCTTATCACTTTGCATTTTAATTTTTTTAGCAACACAAATAATAAGCTGCATAAAACATTACCCCCATGCTCTTCTAACTATGAATATACCGGTGAGGAAAACAATAGGTCTTACTTATTTCTTAGATATGTCGTTTTTCATTGTCCATGGTTTTTGTTCCATTTTTTAAATTTTCATTAAAAGTTTATGATAAATTTAATATTCATATTTTACTGTTTAATTAGCAATGTATGGTCTATATTTATGCTCTACTAACTATTTTTAGTTTGTTTAGCAATTTCAACCCCTATTTAGTTTTTGAAGACTTCTCGGCACAGATTTTATATTTGTATGTAGTTTTTTTTTACTTAGAAGGAAATCCTTTACGGACGATGTATGGGATTCCAGTACGGTGTGTGCAATGTACTTTTTACCCACTAAAACCTTCTGCCTCACACAAAACATTCACAGTCGTACCCAGCACCGTCTACGAGCATCCATCAGGCACGCCTGGGGGGTATCTCCCGTTAGCTCTCCGCTCTTTCCTGACCCTGATTTTACTTCACGCGTTCCTCCGTCTGCTTTCGGGTCATGATATCCCTTTTCATGGTATTTACAGATTCACAATTGGATCTGCTTTCCGTCATTGTAGGAGCGAGGGTCTCCGGCGTTAAGTCGTTCTCTATCTTCGTGTAGGTGGCTCTCCTAAATTCATCCCATCTAGGACACCCAAAGATTGTGTGCTCCGTTGTGTCCCCACTTCTACAATACACACACACGTCAGTATCTTCGCGAGTGATTCGTTTTGCGAAGAATATGTACACACCATGTGCTGTCAATGCTTGTGTCAAACATTAATCTAATCTCCAGTGTTTGCAATTGATCCATGCTCTTATGTCCGGTATCGTTTTTTAGTCCATTGGGCCTGTTCTTGATCGCCCGTCCACCTTTTTTGTCAGGCGCGTAGTGAAACCTCTCTTGTCTGTTTTCTTGTCAATTTCTGGTCGTCATGTCTGTGCTCATACAGGTAGCACCTTTGAAGGATCAACAAGTCTATAGGTATTACACCAGTTATAACTTGCAGTGCCATCCCAGACACCGTTCTGTACGCGGATGCTGCGCGCAGTAACATACTCCTTTGGAACCTCCTTTGGGGCTCCGTAGAGTGCCATACTATGCATGACGCTGCACAGAACAGACCGCTTGCAGCTGGCTGGTCCCGCAACATTGAGTATTAGTCTGGTCAGTCTAGATAATTTCTTCTTTGTCTTGGCGACCGTCTCTATTATATGCTGCCTGAAGTTTAGCTTGTCGTCCATGATCACTTCGAAATAGGTAACGTGTCTAGCTGAAGTTATTTTTACTCTTTGGAGGTTAAAAAGACATAGCCCCTTTCCCTGCTACCTCTTGTATGTAGTTTATTAGACCTGTTTCTCGTTTTTAAGTTGTCATTATCCCATTCTTTTAAAGATTCTTCGCAAACTGAAAGCGATTGAATACTATAGTGATTTTATTCAATTTCTAATTTTTGGTTTCAAATTTATCTACTTTTTTTCTGGATTTGAGTACTATTTTTTGAATTGTTTTGAAGAAGTTTTTTATGACTACATACGGTACATATAATAGTATACAGTGATGCACTTAACATATGTAAGTTTTTATGCAACTGGCGAAAATGTTTGTGTGTTGGTTGCAAAAATGGCAACATACGCCATCAAAATCCCCAAATGAATGTCCTTGTAGAACCAATTTTGGACCAGAGTTAAATGAAAAATTTTACAAATTATTAACAAAATGTGAACTAAACTTAAAGAAAAGTTATTATAGTGGGTGTCCAAACAATTGATTCAAATTTTGAAAATAAAATAGAAATACAACAATTTCTCAATGAAAATCTACCGTTTTGTTTACTTCGAATGAATATGTATAAAGAAATAAAGAACATATTAACTTTTTCATAGAAACTGAGAGGTTTTTAATTACATTTCCCCCCATTATGTAGTTGTATTCGCTGCTTAAGGGCGGATCGATCGCCCGGAATGCACATGGCGGGTGTATCTTTCCGAGATCGCCTGCTGTCTCGAGCGATTGTTATCGCTTGTACAATGGGCATGGCGAGAATGGGCTGATGTAGGACGTACGCGTTTTCAGCTGCGAGCGGGACGGCTCTGCGCGATCGTAGCACAAGAGGACCACACCCTTCTGTAATGTCGCGTTTGTCGTTCTTAAAGCTACTTCGAGCCGTTTGACCAGTAGGAAGGGAAGGCGCACTCACTACACAAACTGTACGGAGGCGTTTGGTAGAGAGTGGACCGCGGGCGCGCCGTGCGTTGCAGCGGCTTCCACTCACTGCCGGACATCGCCGCACATGCTACCATTGGGTTAACGCAAGGCATCGGTGGGTTGTAGAGTAGAGGCACATCTTGTTTTCCGACGAATCGAATGATTTTAGTTCGTCGGTGACCTGGTGAGCGTCTTCTCGAGCAGTGCGTTCAGCCACGCTGTTACATATGGAGGACACGTCTGCTGCGTGTACAGCAGACGATGGCTGGTCGCCGATACGTAGATGAGGTGCTACGGCCCGTTGTGCTTCGCTACGTTCGTTATACATGCACGACACCGCTCGACGTGTAGTACAGGCCATTGTGGAAAACACATGGCCAGCTCGTTCTCTTGATCTGAATTCGATCGAACATGTCTGGGATATGATTAGTCGGAGACATCGCCGTTATCCGGCTCTCTCGGCTAACGTAGAGTAGCTATAGAGGGGAATTGAGGAGGCATGGTTGGCCATACGTCTCGCTGCCATATGACGACTTATTGACTCCATGCCTCGTCGTGTAGCGATGGTACACGCCGCTTGCGAGGGATACTCCCACTTAATGCATCCCGTCCCAGTAGCGTTACGGTGCTCTCCGCTTGAGAGTAAGCTATACGAGTTTAGTACTACTTTGATTCCAAATTTCATTGCGCTAGAACCACGCGTTCAGATTATAGAAGATGTCCTCGTTTGTTCGTTCGATATAATGGGATTCACTTACCCCTAATCAAGAGTAAAGTGTTTCGTCACACTTGTAACCTTGCATACAATTTTGAAGTCGGGGTGGAAATTCTGACGCATTGACTTTAATGTTTTTCTTTCCTCAAATTCAGATTACTTTTTTGATTTGCCTATTCTAAGGTTAAAAGATTTAGTAGATCGCTGGGGCCGAAGTAAAACACTAACTCACTTTTACCCACAACAACAGAAACACTTGGATAAATTGGCAATGCCTTTTGTCAGCAAAACTCAAGGCGATAATAAAACTAAACAAAAATACAAACTAAACTTAACAGGAAACTTAAAAGTTACAAGTAAGCAACGTCAATACGATTCGTATCATTAACTTCTCATTCAAGAAAACAATCACGAATGTGGAATAGGCCCGTTGTCACTGTTTATTGTACACGACTTGTTTTTGTAAATCTCTAATCATTATAAAACATTTAGAAATTTACAATTACTATCAATCAAATTAGTTTAACATTAGAGTGATCAACCTTGTGGTCTTTTTCGAAAATATGTTGGTCACTTCTCAATTCTATTATGTCTAAGATTAGAAATAGGCTCTTTAAACATAGTTGAGATGGTTCGCCTCGTTTGCCTAATATATTTATTGCAATATTTGCAATAGATTTCGTAAATACCCGAGTGTACTGTAGGAAACCACCGCTACATTCCTTCGGATTTTCGTCATTCAACACAAAATGGTAACTTGAGTTTTTTGGTTCAGACAGACAGGGCCTGGGTTATGTAGTAATCCGCTTCACCATATGGCCGATCTATCCAAGATTTTACGGATGGGATTAGTCTGCAGGTCCGACGTCCTTAGGTCCCATTCACCCACTTTAGCTGCCATTGTCTTTCAAGTTTCGCTCTTGCTCCCTTCTTGTTTTTGCCCTTGTACCTACCTCTTCTTTCTTTTACTAATAGGTCTATGGGTGGTGTACCAGCTATGACGTTTGCAGCCTCTGCCGATATTGTTTTATAGGCACTGCAAATGCGTATGGACATTAGCCTTTGCAGTCGGACCAGCCCTTTTTGGCATCGTATGGTTTTCCGTAACTTCACGCCATATACATAGGGGCCGCATAAACGATCTGAGAGAACACCGCGCTTGCTATTACTCTTCGCTTTGATGAGCTTGGGCCTCCCACGTTTGGCATAAGCCTGGATAGCGCAGACGCAGTCCTCTCTGCTTTCTCCACCGTCTTCTGTATATGTATTCCGAAGCTCATTTTCTTGTCAAGCCAACTCTCAGGTACTTTATGGCGTTTCCCGATGCAACGGCTACTCCTCCGATTGTAAAGGACAACGCTGTAACTTTTCTTTTCCTTGTCAGCAGTGCTACTTCTGTTTTCTCTGGTGCAACTTGAAGGTTCTTGCGTTGCATCCAATCGGACACTTGTAGCAAAGCCGTATTTGCCCTTTCCATAAGTATGGGTTCATCTTTAGCTACGACGACCATAGCTATGTCGTCCGCAAAACCTACTAGGGTTATTTCTTTTGGAAACTCGATCCTGAGTAACTCATCGTATAGGACATTCCACAGTATTGGACGCAGCATTGACCCTTCACGGACACCACTGGTAATGGGACCAGTTTTAGACGTCCCTTCTGCCTCCATTGTAATCGTTCTTGAGAACAGGTATGACGCAATTACGTTCCATAAGCTCTGGTCAATTTGCTTCTTCCTTAGTTCCTGAAGAATGATATTCCATGAAGCGCTGGCGCTGTTGAAGGCATTCTTCACATCTAACGTTATGACCACACAAAGCCTTCGATATCTCCAGGAATAGTTGTAGGCTGCTGTGGCGAGCTCCTTCACTAACTCAATAGCGTCCACAGTTTGTCGACCTTCTCGGAATCCAAAATGTCTTTCAGCAAGCCCTCCGCTCTTATCTAATTCCTCCTTCAATCTCTTTACTATCAATTGTTCATATATAGTATTTGTATTGGATTGTTGTGCACTATCCAGCGATCAATTCTGTAATTTTTTGTTAACTTTTGTTGTTTGTGCAATTAGATTATTTTCTCATTCAACAGCAATAGCTTCCTTTGCTTGCATAATTCTATAGAGATACGAATCTGTGTATATAGGTTGAATCCAATAAGCATAGGTACTCATATATAATTAATTGTGTCTTCATTCCTCTCTAGGTTGGTTGATATCCCGAGTTGCCGTGGCTTACCACACATTAGTGGCGAAACGTTGAGTACTTTTTGTGTAATTATTTTTGTGCTTTGTTTTATTTTATTTTGTATTGTGTGTATAGGTATACACTATTATGATGCGATAAAAACCCAGAAGCTCTAATAATTCAATACAAGCCAGACCCAATTGCATTGTTGATTGTTATTAAACGTGCATGTAATCTAACATGGACAGGTTAATTATTATAGAATAATATTGTACCGATTAAACGATCCTGTAGTGTATTTTGTACATATGTCACTGTTGAGGTCATGTACTGTAGAAGTGTACTTTATTGTTTTTCTTACTGTGAATTAAACAATTTTTAATAATTCACGGTATTCGCCAACATTACCCTCTCTTCCCGTTAATACTATCTGGCCTAACATGTTAAGAATCACCGATCTGGATTCCAACTTCAATTTAGTTATACCTTCCAGTGATGTCTTACGTTATGAGTTAAGCGCAGTTTAAAGACGTAATTAAAAATTTGCAATTATTACTGTCCGGTGCAGTACATACTACAAGATATACTGATGATGTACTGGTTTGTAGATTTTCTGCCATACAAAATTGTCCGCTATTACTGCTATATACCTTTCTACCGACATAGAGGGTGAGAGTTTTGTTTATCTTATATCATTATAAACCATCATATAATATATCTGAGTGTAGTAGTTCTGAGTGAAAAATGTTTTTGATGTTGACTACAACTTTCAAAATTAGTTCAAACTGATGATTTTCACAATATCAGAATAATTTCCTAGTATTTCCTTATCATTTTCTTCTGAAACATTTTTTTGCTAAATACCTTTAAACTAAGTAACACTCAGATGCAGAGTCATGTCATGTATGTACATACTTCTAGATGAAACCTATTTGACACTAAATTTATACAAAAATTCCTTAAGAAAATTTTGAAAGAAACAATGTAACAAACTATAATATAATAATAATGATTATAATAATTATTTTTACCAAAAAATTATTTGCACATGGGTATTGAAAGTGTGGTTTGGTATTATTTGAGCACATTGTTTACCATCTTAATATAACCAAACTAAAAAATGTACATTATTACAATGATGTGATAAGAAAATAACTGCGAACAAATGCTGCAACATTATTGTTTGTTTTGCTTTAATAATTTTATAAAATATATATAAAAAAAAACAAGCAAATAAGAAAAATTTATGGGATATAACCGGGTTCCAACATCAGAAATACATAGAGGGAATAAGAAAGTTTATTTATCAGATTTGTATACTTCGCCAATAGGGCAATGTACACAGTTTTACAGATAAATTTAGAATACCTATGTTTTAAATAGTTTCTACAATTTAGTATAGAGTAGTTCTTAGTCTAATTTTTAGTTTACAATATGTAAAATAGTTTTTTCGGAGATTTACTCGATATTTTTCCATACATTTAGCATCGTGTCAAACCCAATGGTTCCAAGATGATAAAATTATGTATTATTAAAATTATGTACTATTAGTTTTTGATGAGTTTTATATCCCAATTAAATTCTGTAACAAGAAAATAAAATATCTACGTATAATACCACTCCTACACCTTAACATTAATTGAAATTCGGAATGGTATTAATTTTATTGATTATGCAGATGGCAGAATACATCATTTTAAGTGGAGCATTCCTTTAATACTGCCGACTACTAAGTATGTGAAATATCCAATAATGAAACAATGCCGAATCCTATATCACAGAAGGCATGTGCGAAATATAAATGACAGTAATAATAATAAGCGACTAATATTAATCTACCCCATACGTAT
>SMLS01067702.1:0-55584 GCA_004785975.1 Popillia japonica
ATTTCGTTACCTATGTATATACCTGCTTCATATTCTAGGATTGTTGTATAGTGCATTAAACCACTTGCAATAAAATAATAGTAATTGTGTATTAATACTCCTGTTCAGAACTATTGTGGTTGTCACGATATAAAGATATCTCAATATTTACCCGGCAGGATTAAAACTAAAGTATGTGTTATATGTACATTTAAGTCGAAAATAATTAGAATATAAATCTCTTGTGAACTGATGTATTAGATTACTAAAATGTGTATAACATACAGGCCTGTCAGTTGACATTAAATCACCCCAATACCAGCATTCATAACAGGAAATATCTTTTCAACTTTAGAAGTGACATGTTTAAATGCGTGTTATTTTAACCCCACATTAAAGTAACAGCTATAGGAGAACGACACCTTCTTTTCTCGAAGCGAAAGCTTGAGGTATATGTATAAGAGCATATACAAATGTATGTATGTACGTTTGTAATAGGCGCATTATGAATTGGATCATGTGTTATGTATGTATTTATTATTTTCTTTGTCGCTTGTTACGACTTACAAACAGGACTGCTTAAATGTTTATATTATTTATAGAATGATACAGATTTATATACAAGAAGAGGTAAATATAATCTAAATGAAGTGCAAACACGAATTTGGTTAATTTCTTGGAAATAAAGCGGGAAAGTGATGATTCGTAGCAAAACTTGCAATAAACGCTACACATAAATAAAGTGTGAGTCATCTACAAATGATTTTCTGTCTACTTACTTCTACTACAGTCGATAAATTTAGGGATGCTTCAAAAATATTCGAAAGAGTTAGTATACAAACATGTATCATTGATGTATTTAACTACCTATGCTGCGTAAGTAAATTCGGCAGCTGTGTTTTATAGTACGTTTCGTACTTTAAGAGATATAGCTACCTAACAAAATAAATAGGTTTATGACTAAAACAGAATATTAATATTAGTTAAATGTGGACATATATTGTCGGTCATAAATTTGATCGTATCCTGTTAAACTTCAATAAATATACTAAATGTGCATAGGTACAAAGATTCGTGAAAATCTAAGGAACCGCAATTATTACTTGAAAAGTGTAATCATGCATAATATGTAGTCTCCGAAGACCCCAAGTCCTTCTCCAGCTTTCCTGCTTGATTTCTTATTCTATACAAAATTGAAAGACTTAAATGATGGACAAGTGTTTAAAATTTAAATAAAACAAAACAGTTTTGCTATTGCCAATCTAGATACCATTGGTTTCATATGGTCACCACAAAAATAATCTCCATGTATATCCCGTCCTCGTCGTTAAGGTAATTGTATTATAGGTAATCGTAAGTAGTTAAATGATGCTTTATTTCATTGTTACCAGTTTATAAAACAGAACTGGACACAATGCATTTGCAATAATAATCCCATTTATCAAATATCCGATAAACTTTCTAATCATGCATGCGGGTATTTTGAGCGTGAACATAACAATAGCCGACAAAGGAAATCGTTTAGAACTACTAAGAGTAGTTAATTATTCATTTTCTGGGTTGTAACTCACAACAAGATTAAACTCAGGAAATGTTCCATCAACTATGTTTAACAGTTTCAGAGTATGACAAATAACAAAAAATCGAAAAAACTAAAATTACTCAATTATTATTCACACTATTTTAATTAAACATCTGGCATTAATCACACAAGAAAACAACGACGCAACTAATAGAATAGCATTCAGAGGAACCTGAAACTTGCTGTTTGTAAAGAATATCCTTCATTACAGCCCGCAGAAGTAGAACACCACCGTTGGGCAGCAGCATTTTTACTAGATAAAACGTAAAAAATAATCATATATAGGAAGAAAATGCTGGTGAACTACATAGTTTAATTTGCTAAATTTGACAATTAAGAGTATAATAGTTGTAAATGCTTGTTTAAATGAAGGATTGGGTGGACGGAGTGGTCATATATTATTATATTTGCCTTTTAGATAATTTGCCTTTGCTTATGAACGACCACAAATATGGCCTAAATCACATGATATGAATAGTTTGGATTTTTATTTAGACATATCTTAAGCCTTTAGTTCATAGTATTTCAATAGACCTAGTAAAAGTAAACTTAAAACTTAAACAGCGATATTTCGAAAAGCAATAATAAGATTCCACTTTTAGTATAACAATTTAATCGTAGATTATAGAAAAGACACGTGACATTATATTATTAGATTTGCATATTATTTTTTATTATTTTAGTTTGGAAATTGTCTAGGATCTGCCCGGTGCTGAAATCTGGTAATGCAAATGATATCCGCAACTATAGACCTATATCAATATTGAGTAACTTCTCGAAGGTGTACGAAAGTGTATTATACAACCATTTTAACAGATACATCTGCCGAAGCATTTCTGACAAGCAACACGGATTTATGCGGAATCGCTCAACAATTTCTAATTTAATTTCCTTCACATAATTTACATCGGAGGTCGTGGATGAGCAGGGTCAAGTATATGTCATTTACACCGACTTTGCGAAAGCATTTGACCGACTTGATCATGCTGTACTCTTAAGGAAGTTGTCCACTATGGGTATGGCCGAATCGCTGGTCACTTCAATAAAGTCTTATCTCGATAATCGAACATTCTACGTTTCATATAAAGGATTTAATTCTATTCACCGATCTGTTCCATCTGGGATCCCGCAAGGATCCAATTTGGGCCCACTTTTATTTTTGGCATTTATTGATGACCTCTCTAATTTATTGAAATGCGAATGTCTGTTGTTTGCGGATGATGTTAAATTATTTTCTGAAATTACATCACTAGATGACGCCTTTATACTGCAAGATAATTTAAACCTGTTGCACGAATGGAGTATTATTAATAAATTAAGTATTAATAGATCAAAATGTAATGTCATGTCTTATACACGTAAGAAAACTCCTATAATGTACGAGTATCGCATCGATAAGGAGATATTGCACCGTCCCCCAACAGTAACGGATTTGGGTGTTATATTTGATCCTGTATTGTCTTTTGGTAGACACATTGGGAACATTGTTTCTAATGCAAATAAAATGTTGGGATTTGTATTCGTGCATCGAGACACTTTCATCGTCCTACTACTATGTTCATATTATTTAACAGTCTTGTCAGGTCCAAACTAGAATATGCTTCTTTAGTTTGGAACTCCATTTATTTCACACATAGAATTCAATTAGAAAATGTACAACGAAAGTTCTTGAAGTATGTATATTTTAGGACTCATGGTGTTTATCCCGATCGTGGCCACCCTCAGGAAGAGTTACTGACAGTATTCAAAACAGATTCACTGTTAACAAGGCGGTCAATTCACGGTTTAAAATTTTTATTTAATATCATTCACGGTCGTGTTTCTTGTCCTCAGATACTTGAGCGCTTACCTTTTCTAGTACCACGCCAGGCAACCAGAAACTCTCAAACGTTTTATATACCTACACCTCGTTCTAATTTATTGTTTAAATCTCCTATAAGATTTATTTGTGAAACATATAATAACATCTGTTCAAAATGTGATATTTTTGCGTGTAGTTTACGTACGCTTGTAGAAACGTATTTACAATACAGCTCTTTGTAATGTATTTGTACTATATTTAAGAATTTGTTGCACTAATAGTCTATATGATTGTATTTTTGTTTATCTTTTGTTTTGTCCTTAATTTGGTTACACTGTAATAATAATAAACCATATTATTATTATTATTATTATATTAATTTAAATGATTTAAACTTTTACACTCAAAATTGAAATTATTGCAACTGAGATTAAGACGACGAATTGTCACTTCAGTAATTTTATTATTTTATTATTATTATTTTTCAGACGTTATCATCTAGTCTAAAATGCTTTAAATAAAGAAGTTGCCAGTAAAAAAATGGACAAACTGTATCAATTTCATGTAAACTATACACTCATGTCAATTTAAAATTGTTTGCTGTTACGGTATCAGGACTTTGTATAGAAAGAAGATACAAGGTTGGAAGTAAGAGATATATTTAAAATCATTATAATCTCTTAACAAATTAACTCAATCACAAAAAATAAATGAAATCCATTTGTTTAAGGGATGGAATTTTACTGTATCTACGAAAAACAAAAGGATTGTCATACAATTGTTGACACGAGTGTCACAACAAAATCATTTAATTTGGAGTTCAGTTGGAGAGTTCAGTTTTATAACTGCGACAGAAATTACAACGCTGGATTACGAAGATTTCACATGATAATGGGATTCAGAATAAAGCCGTGTCAAATGTATGCGTACCGTAATTTGATGCAAACATTAGGAGATCAAAAAGACCAAAAACTACTGATGTCTAAGTTGCAGGGATTCTTCATGAAGATCGAGACATAGCCAGAGGTAATCCGGTAGGAATCCGCAGTGCAAATGCCAAGCGATTGCAAGTGCCGCATACCATGCTTTTAGAAGGTTTTACACAAAATTTTAATAATGTGCCTATCTATATAAATAATATATGGATAATAAGGTATCTATATAAACTGAAAATGTTGCTTGAATTAAAGGAGACAGATGTGGGTACTAGCTACGATTTCTCGTAGTGAGTAATAGCTCACAATCAGATGAAAATTCAACCCGAACGGTTAGACCGTACCTTATGGACATATTAGGTATGAGGTACATGCATTACGCGGCATATTTTACTCTGAATGGTGGAGTCAATACTCAAAACTGTACAATCTCTCCCACGAAAAATTGTTGGATGACCAGAAAGCCACAGTTTGGTGCACTTTTACAACTGATTTTGTCATTGATTTGTAATTGTTTGTAACTGTAAACGGTGAACGATACTTGCAAATGTTAAGGAATTATGTTATTCTAAAGCTGCAAAACGTGCACCACAGAATTGAAACCATCATTTTCATGCATGATGGAGCAATCCCGCATATTTTCGTATCGTTCAAAGAATTATTAACTAAAGTTTTTGAAGAGCGTATTAAACAGATTTTGAAAAGTTATGGCCAGATTATCTGATCTGAACCATATGGATTACTAGATGTGGGGTTATTAAAAAAGTTTAGTGTTTACACGACGACCAACAACGCTACAAGAATTAATATTACAAAGAAAATTGCCGGTGAAATGTTATGGAATGCTGTGTACAATTTGGAGGAAAGGTTGGTA
The DNA here is from genome assembly GCA_004785975.1 of Popillia japonica. Lineage (NCBI taxonomy): Eukaryota > Metazoa > Arthropoda > Insecta > Coleoptera > Scarabaeidae > Popillia > Popillia japonica. The sequence continues at coordinate 5,172 of SMLS01067702.1, forward strand.
ATCTTGCAACAACAAAAAGGAAGTTCTATTGAGCAATTGCCAGAACTGGTCTTAAGCATACTAAATCCCATTTTTTAGGCAATTAAACTTCGTTTATTTTTTGCTATTATTAATGAATTAATTTGTTAAAAAGTTGTAAGTAGTTGTTGTAGTAAATATCCCTTACTTTACGATAACCGATACTGTCCTGATAGATTCATTTTCTACGTAATTATGAATACAAAAGAAAAATTCTAGAACGGGTTACTTTTTATACATAAAACTACACTTTTGAATAAAACTAATCACCTGTGCCTTCAAGCTCCTAGGGGTAATAACTACCCACCTAAAAATTTCAAATGAAAAAGGGTAGCGTGTGATAGAGCGTTTAAAAGCGTTTTCAATTCTCTATTCAACAATATAGGACTTTTTGATTTTTGGACATTGATACTCAAGAAAGAAGAAATTTTATTGCATACAAACAAGTAGGCGTAGAGTCAAATACCTGTCACGATTGATTAGTCTATTAGTTATCTTTATGTCAAAAAGCAAATTAAGATCTTTTTGTGACATTGAAAAAGTATTAATTTATTTTAGTTCGCTACACGTCGTTAATATTGTTTATTGTTTTATTATTAATCATTTATTTAGGAGTTTCTAAACGTTAATTTACATTGTTTTAATGAGCCAAAGTGTGCCAAAGAATTAAGATATTAATATTAATTGGAGTGGGTTTCCAGTCTACGGTGAGTAGAGTGGAACAAAAATTTAGAGCTTTCAAAGATCTTCCTAAACCTGGGAGACCAAAACTGAATGACAAAAAGGAATTGGATATATTATTAAATGTTGAGGACAATCCACATAAACCTACAAGAGAAATAGGCGGTGATTTCGACGTAAGTAAAACGTCCGTCTTGCGAATTTTGAAAGTAACCTGTTTCGGTATTGTTCTTCTGCATTCATTATTACGTAGAAAATAAATTTATCCGTTACTTTAGGACCTCACTGTATTTAATTCAAAGATGTATGAAAAGTTGTTGAAACAACGGTTTGGCATTTAAAATCGAAGTAAAAGACCGCAACACATGTGAGCGTTTGATACTCTTTGGAGAAAGATTGAGATTATTTGGTTCTATTTATTATTTCTATCTATTATATTATTTAGTTTTGACTTTTTATGTCACGTTTGTCTATAAATAGGTATGCATATAGTTCAGAATACTACATGGAACCTACATATGTGGAAACTCTAGCCACTCAATGCCATACTACATTGAGCACTTTTGTATTAGATGACGTAACAGATTGAGCTGTATACTATAGAATTTCTTCAAAGTTTATAAAAGTATTTGAGACTCTATATATCGATCAACGACGTTCAAATCTAGTTTTCAAAAATATAGTAGTGGTTTAGTGTGCTCGTAATGTCTGTACAAATCATACTAATTAATTCTTTCAAAATTTATGCCAAAAGCCTGACGCAACATATTTTTAAATGAACTGGCCTTAGATTGCGTCATATACTTCAAGAAGAATTCAATTACGTTAATCGCTTTAGATGTCAATGATCTAAAAATTTCAAATTATCTACTGACAATGCAGATAAATCCAGCACTTCTAAAACGCGTATTTATATTGTATACGTGAATACTTTATCGCATAATAATGCTGGAACATAATCTTATGTGAGACAATCTTATGGTCTCAAAAAACAGCATGATGAAATAGTCGGATACCAATATTTAATGAACCGCGAGCAAGAGTGTATTTTAACCGGCAAATTTTAGTTCACAGTTCTTACACTGAGAAAAATGTGACAGCAAAACATTTTATTTAGAAATTTATACTTATGAATAGTATAAATTGTATTAAAATTACGAACACTGTGTTTCGTGGCCAACAACAATTTTGTTCCTAAAATCTTAAAACAAAATGTTTTAAGATTAAAACAAAAGGTTTGCTACATTTGATGAAATTTTTAAATAAAAATAATTTACAACATCTAGCAAAAATAGTTCATTGGTTTTTAAAAGTTTTTATATTGGTTTTTAAATAAAGGTAGTTTCAATTTATGCACGTTGGAACACTAATGAAATGAGAGAGAGAAGGTTTAAGGCGCTCGCACGTAAAAAGAATGAGATGCAGTATGACGCGGTCTTTGTATTTGTGAAAAGGTTGATATTGGTGGTAAAACATCGATAAACACCACGTACTACCTACCTACATATTTCGTTTGATTTTGTATAAAATTATTGCTAATTGTAGTACAAGCAATTTACTTAAAGTTACTATAAAATATAGTAAATTGAAGTATAATAGGTACTTAATTTCCAGGAATAAATTTATTGTTAAGTTTAGTATGCTATGTTGCTGTCCTATATATAGCAATAAATTATACTAAAATGCAGTATATTTATACTTATAAATACTATAAATTTTTCTGCGTGTAGAAATATGAAAAGCTCCTAAGACATAGTCGCACAATTTATACTTTTGTTAACTAATGGTTTTAAAAATATATCAGAAATAAATTGTGCGTAATCCAAAATTACTGAATTATAGAAGTAATATAGAAAAGATGTAGTATCGATCTATATATCTTCTAAAAATTTATCTACAACATTGCCTACAGTAAGCTTGTAACACTACAAAGCTCATAAAATTACATCGAAATAAAAAGCAGTCTCGAAGCAAACAAGTTTGGCGTCTTGTAGTACTATCGAATTACGAAAAGTATAAAAATTAAGCAGTCGATGTACAAAGACCGTACAATCGACGCAGGCTTTGCCATTAAAATTAATCGCCCATCGTAAATTTTCCAAATATAATATTAATTTAATTTCTAACAGAACTACAGAAGTTAGCGCGCGGATATACGAAAATTTTTCACGGCAATTAGAACTTTGTGTATGATGAAGTAGCAGTCACGCGAACCACATACTTGGAAAACAATTGAAATAAATCAAGGGCTAATAAAACGGTAGGGATCCGCAATTTCCACAAAACTAATGTTCCAGTAATGACAGTCCGTACTATATATCAATGCTTCGCAGACAGTAAAAGAACAAAACCACAGTAATATATGATAGATATAAAGATGAACTTGTCAGGGCGGTTGAAACTTCGTATCTATTAATGTTGCTTTTTGCGAGTTACGTTTGATATATATTATATTCTTAAAACGAAAAGCACGAAAACTAATCTGTCGTTTTGAACCTTTTACACAATATGCATATGGGAAGGTACAAAAGTATGGTGTAAGTAACGGTACGAGCTGGCGTCAAGCCTCGTTGCCACAAGTAGCTATTATGTAGCCTCTCTAAACTATTATCGGATGTCCCTATGGGGTGAAGTACCCTCTTACAGGACCGTAACACAAAATCTCCCGCGAATGAATACACAAACCATTAAGAAGTTAAGAGTAAATTAGGTGTGGCCAACGAAGCAGTTCTGGCGACTTATTTTCATGCTCAAATATAAGACCATTAAGTACAGCAGCTGAGAATCTGGATGTAATAAATAAAAAAAATCTCTTAAAAGTAATGTGGAAGATTATTACGTAAGCCAAGATGTTAGCATTCTTTCCTAAAAAATTAATACATTGTATTAGGTAAATAAAAGTTGTATTAACTACTTTCCCTGCTAAATACAAATAAACGGTTACAATATACTGTACATATTATACCGAGTACGTGCCTGTAGCTTGAGATGATATGTGAATTACATGGGCTACCAACAAGGGCGTCATATGCGGACATACACTAGACGGAAGTAAATAACCGTTTTTGTGGATGGTTTTGTTGTTAAATTATTATAGTCGTCTGTGTGACAATACTCTTGTTAGTATGATCATTTATCTCTCCCAGATTTCGGGATCGGGAGCAAAACGTCGAAATACGATGAAAACCTACAAATTACAGTTTTATTGTTCGAACTGTCTTTCCCTTATTGCGTAAATGTGAATCAGTTTGCCTTTACTGCTCTATGTATGAGCGCATATATCTTTTCGACTCTTCCCTATTTCGAATTCTATGAGAATATTAACTGTAGGTAGTGAAAAATCTTTTGTGCGGCAACTTAACTCTTAATCAGCGACATTCATTTTTTTATACTTCAACTTTAGAACCACTACCTGCGCGTTTGAACGTAACAATTGTTTCTGACTTTTTCATAGATGGTACCGTCGTCAAATTAATTAAATGTATTATATACATTTTACTAACTGTCTGCCTCAATTGCAAGTAAACAAGTATCTAAAGAGTTGTCAGAACCATGTGTAAATTTGGTGTAGTTAAGAGAAAACTTAAGCTTTTCTGTATTAATTAAGTAGTACTTGATAAATACATAGTTCTATAAGAAAGTTGTTAAAGAGTCTGATACATTCAACAGTACCACTCTAATGTCGCCTTAATAATCACTTTATATTTTCGCTTTAAGTATGGCTCGCAAGATAAAAACCAAATTCAGCAAAAACAGATACTGCACATTCCAATTAAATATTACATAGTTTTACATAATCATTACATGCAAATCATACATACAGACACAAATTATTTTTTCTATCAGTTGCAATATCTTATTTCTTTGAATGTAGCAACTAGCCTGTCGTTATTGGGAGCCGCTTACATTTAACTAATTAGTAGCTTCGTAAGTCAAGCTTAATAGTAAGCAAATTTTAACGTCAGATAGCACCTGTAGGTATCAAGGTCTGTAGCTAATCCTTTTGGTGCGAATATAGAAAATCCAAGGCCATAGAAAAGACGAAACTTTGCATATACTGACGTTTTCAACATTCAAACCGATAGAATATTTCGCCAAAGTTTTCCATTTTCACATGTTAACTTAACTGATTAAAGATAAGAGTGTTTGGCACAAATCTCACTCTAACTGGAATAAATGGCGATTAAATTTTTTGAAAACGGTATTTTAAACCTTCCGCTGATATATTTTCATTTGTAGGACATTTAACTGCAAATCTATTTATTCTACAGATAAAGCATTTTTTGATTTATAAACATCCTTATTAAAATAAATTCAGAACAGGAATATTTACAATCAAAGATATCATTAATATACAGGAGCATCGATCCAATATACACAGTGACATTAGAAGTGTTACACCCACAAGGAGTAATCTGTTCATATTTTGGCATCCGAATGACTATATTTCAAGCATGCTATGATAAGAATGTCAACTTTTTATCATTGATACTTTTTGTGCGAAATAATTCTCTTGCTTTTCTGCGAAAAGATTCATGTTCATGAGAGCTGATTAATACAAAGAACTTTAGTGTCCGTGGGCTATACCACCGTCCTATTATACTTCTATGGGTATTTAATTCTTTGGTGTTGATAATTCAGAAAATTCTGTTAATGACGTACATATCTTCGAATCGTGAACGCGTCTGTAGAATATTTGTTGAGAGTCTTGTATGTATATAAAAATATTCTACCAGAACGCGAGAGGACTACGTACTAAAACTGAGTTATTTTTTTCAAATTTGTCTGATATGGAATATGATGTTGTTCTGATCACTGAAACTTGGCTGTCTAACGATGTACTAAACAGTGAATTATTCCCTTCTAATTATGTTGTATTAAGAAAAGATAGAAGCTTTGACTTAGTAAACCGTTCACGAGGCGGTGGTGTACTGCTTGCTTGCAAATCTAATCTCCAAATACTTAATTTTAACTTTGATTATATGTTCGCTGATTTTCCTCTTATTGATATTGTTGCCTGTAAACTTAGTAACAGCACCACATTTAAACTAAATTTGTATGTATTATATATACCCCCTGATATTTCCTCTGATTATTTGCAGGGATTCTTAACGTCTTTTGAATCCCACTTGTCCACATTAAACGAGAATATTCTAATATTTGGCGATTTCAATATTCCAAGTTTTTACAGTGCTGATGGCAACGACATGAAATTTCACCGGATTAATGAGTTTATGCATTTTCTAAACTTCGTCCAGATCAACAATATATTAAACTCTCAAGGAAGACTTCTTGATCTAGTATTTACAAACATAGATGTCGTTAATGTTACCAGAGAAAATATGCCTTTGGTCATGGAGGATAGCTTTCACCCAGCTCTTAGAAGTGTCTATAACGTTACCTCACCTTGTACATCTTTTTTGGCCCCAAATAAAACAAGAAGAATCTACAATTTCAGAAGAGCTAATTACATTGAATTATATAAGTCACTATCATCTATCGATTGGTCATTCTTGCTTGCATACAATAATATCAATTTATTTATTTATTTATTTAATGAGGCTTGTCATGCTTTTTACGACAAAGTTTATGAATGCTTGGATGTATATGTGCCGTTAAAAGGCAGCCGTAGTTCAACTTATCCAGTTTGGTTCACAGCGGAACACATTAGCAATATTAAACTTAAAAATAGGCTCCACAAAAAATATAAAAATACCAATGCTCATGAAGATCTCAATCGTTTTAAAACTTTACGTGCAACCATAAAAAAAGATAGTATGTTTTTATACAGAAATTTTATTCTCAAGACGGAAACCCAGATTAAGAGCAATCCTAAATTGTTCTGGTCTTTTATTCGGGCAAAGAAGAGAGAAAGCGGCTTACCCAGTACTCTTAGGAGTGAAGCTGGGGACACATTTACTACACCTTCTATGATTGTAGAAGCGTTCCAATCTGTTTTTAGTTCTGTTTATACTAACTCACCAGCAACTTCAACAAAAACTTTACCGACGTCATCATTGCAGTATGTCAACTCTGCTTTCGTCCACATTCCATCTTTTAGTGAGGCTGATGTTGTTCAAGCAATAGCGAAACTAAAGGATTCAATCACTATGGGTGATGACAACATACCTGGGTTTTTGGTTAAGGACTGTTCTCGTATTTTTTCGCAACCTTTGTGTGTTCTGTTTAATCTTTCATTGTGTACTGGTATCTTTCCCGATACTTGGAAAATTGTGAGACTTTTCCCTATGCAGAAGAAGGGCAACACGTCGCTTGTGGAGAATTACCGACCTATCGCAATCATCAACAATTTTGCTAAGATTTTTGAGATCTGTTTATATAACACAATATTTTCTTTATTCAGACCATTCTTATCACAATATCAACATGGATTTGTCGATAAACGATCTACGGTAACTAATCTCGCCGTCGTAACACAATTCTTGTCCGAATCTTTGGATCGCGGTGAGCAGGCGGATGTAATTTATACAGACTTTTCAAAAGCATTCGACCGCTTGAATCATTTGAGGCTTCTAATGAAACTGGACGCTGCTGGCTTTTCTCCTTCGTTGCAGTTACTTTTTAGATCTTATTTGTCTAATAGAAGCCAATATGTTAGTTTCATGGGTCATCGTTCAAATTGCTTTACACCGCTTTCAGGCGTGCCGCAGGGCAGTAACTTAGGCCCCTTGCTCTTCTTGATTTTTATCAATGATTTACCTTCGTCATTGGATTGTGGTAAGCTATTATTTGCGGACGACCTAAAATTATATCATAGAATTACTACTATCGATGATTGTGAGCACCTTCAGCGCCAGCTAGACCTGCTTTATCTATGGTGCTTGGATAATGACTTAAATTTAAATATTTCCAAATGTAACATAGTGTCTTATTCACGTAAATCTACCGTAATTAACTTCAGTTATCGAATCAACAATATTACTTTAAACCATTGCGACACTATAATGGATCTCGGTGTACTATTTGATAGTGGTCTCACTTTCAACCATCATATTAGGCACGTTGTTGCTTCATCTTTAAAATCGTTGGGTTTCGTCATTCGTAACACAAAGCATTTCTCCCTACCACACTCTATAATCAAATTGTACTACTGTTATGTGCGCTCCAAATTGGAATATGCTTCCCTTATTTGGTCGCCGTTCTATAAGACATATTCACACTTAATCGAGCAAGTGCAAAGACGCTTCTTGAAATACCTCCACTTTAAGCAGAATGGAATTTATCCCGAAAGAGGCTTCAACCACACAACTCTGCTAAATATGTTTGGCTTTCAGTCGCTTGAGCAGCGTCGTATTCATTATGACATCAAATTTCTTTTCAATCTGGTAAATAACATAACTGACGTCATTTCCCTCACTGATTCATTGAGTTTTGCAGTTCCCCAGTATTCTGTACGACAGGCTCACACATTCTACTGCGCTCTTGCGCGCACCAATGTTATGTCTCACGCGCCATTGTATAGAATCTGTAACTATTATAATAATTGTTTGAGTTCGCTAGTAGATATACACTGGTCTGGATTATCTTCTATCATAAATTGTACCCTAGATTGTAACCTAGAATAATTTTAATTTTAGTTTTATTTTTTTTTTTTAATTTTATACTGCTTTTTTATACTATTTTTTTTTTATTTATTTATACTACTTTTGGTCATGATGTATTTTTGATTTAGTTAAAACAGTCATGTAATTAATTAACGTTTGTCCTGTAATTGGATGTACTTACGTCTGTTGGGCAATAAAATTTATTATTATTATTATTATTATTATTATAGATACTACCAATTTCAGTTCTTATATGTGAGATTCTTCTAGTTTTGTAATTGTGTATATAGCTGTTTGTCCTTAGTTGTAATCTTAGTTTATTTGTATTGTTTTCAATTTTGTGGAGAGTAAGTATATTATTTAGGTTTAGCTGTTGTATATTTAGCTCTTGTGGTTTTTCGTATACCTCTGGTGTTGGCGTTTTGTAGTTCATGTTATATATTATTTTTAGAATTTTGTTTTGTTGCCGTTGCAATTGTGCTATGTTCTTTTTCGATGTGTTTCCCCAGATGTTGATTAGGTAGGTGTTTGTTGATGTGAAAAGCGCGTGATATATAGATTTTTTGTATGTGTCTGGGATCATGCGGCTTATTTTGTTCATTGCAGCAATGGTGCTGGTGTTGCGTTCTATTTTTTTTGTATGTGTCTATCCCATTTCATGGTATGCTGGATTGTCAGTTCTAAATATTATTATTATTTTTTTCGTTTTTATTGTGTTTAGTATCTTTTCTTCCGTAGTGTCCTTGAATATATATATATATATATAACCTGTACCCAGTTACCATATAATGGTGTAGGGTGTACAATATTAATCTTTTAAGTCATTATGATTCTGTGTATCTTCTCCATTCTCTTCTATCCTTGGCCAGCCTCTTAGCCTGCGTCCATGTTGTGCCCTTCCTTGCGAACAATTCCGCAATCACTCCATCCCATGTCTTACGGGGTCTACCTCTTCTTCTCTTCTTCTGACTTTTCGATTCCCATACTCTCTTCACCGGGATTTCTTCTTTCATGCGTTGCATGTGTCCCCACCAACTCAGTTGTCGTCTTTCAATGAATTGCAGTACTGATTCTATTCCCAGGTCTTGTCTAATGTCTATGTTTCTCATTCTATCTAGTTTGGTAACTCCCCTGACTCTTCGCAGATATTTCATCTCCATCGCCTGTATTTTCGACCTCTGCCTTTCGCTCAGCACCCACGATTCGCATCCATATGTCAATATCGGTCTGTATACCGCTTTATACATCTTTATTTTCGTCTCTCTCGTTATTTCTGGTTTGTTTATGAAGCTCTTGTTCATTGCATGATACAGGTTTAATGTCTTTTGTATTCTATTATTGATTTCCCTTTTTTGTGTTCCCTTTTCATCTATGGTTATGCCTAAGTAATCGAACGTTTGTACTTGTTCTATTTTAGTTCCTTCTATTCCTACATTCATATTGATTCTTTCATCTCCTATCACCATAACTTTTGTTTTATTTTTGTTAATCGTCATTCCATTCGTCTTGAGTGTTGTGTCCTTGAATATAAAAGGAGGTATTTCTTTTTTGTAAATGTGGTTTGTGGACTTCTGTTATATCTCTCAGTTTGTTCTTGAGTTAACTTTTTCCCGATTGTCGTGAAATATCTGTTGAAATCATCTGATATTTCTTTTGGGTCTATATTGGTTGTTCCGTCTTCTTTTTTAATCGGAATAATCTTTATGTTGTTTTTTTTTCCTATTTGGTTTTTTATGATTCTCCACATTTTTTTGGAATCTGCCATATTTTAGTTTGGTGTCTTTGTATTACTTGTTTTGTATATTCTTTTTGATTTTTATATTCGGTATTGTAGTTTTCTTTGTTTGGATGTTTTCTTGGTTTTTTCAAAAGTCTATTTCTTTTTTTTATTTAAGCTATGATGTTTTGGTTGATCTAGTAGCAGTTTTGTATTCATTATTTTGTAGTTTTTTCCTTTAGTGTTTTGGTATATTCGCGAGTTATTTTATTTTTTTCTATAATATTTATATTGAAGTCTCCAATCAGTATGTCGTTCCTTTTTCTATGTATGATATTATTCTTTACGACAGTTTTAAAATCATCGAAGTTTGTTTGAGGGGGTCTGTATACTAATTTAAGTGTTGTATCAATTTGAGATAGATAAATTGATATTATTTCTATCTTTCCAATTATTTCATTCATTAGTATCATGATCTTTGTGTCGTTCCTTATGTATAATGCTATTCCTCCGCCCCTTGGTTTTCTTGATTCAGTTATCAACCGGTGTTTTATACACAATCATTAATTGTTTTTTAATTATATACCTTAACTACATTGCAAGTGTACTAGTCCTTATCTCTTGTATTTTCCCATTTAATGTTTAACCCACGCCTGCACCAAATCTTATGTGCAAACTTGTCTGAAACTATATTTCCTTCAATGTGTTAAACAATGAACCATAAATTCAAAAACAAATGCAACATAGAATTATATAACTTGGATAACAAAAGTAAGTTAAACGAAACTATACTGGACATGATAAATTATAATATGTACATAATCAGTATTCGCAAAATGTTGGATTCTTCCATTTAATCTGGCACCTATTAATAAGCTGTGTGTTGTATCATTCATAACTTTATCTGCACCATAATAATACCATCCACATAAAAGCACAAGAGCAAAATTGGCCAAGGTTAGTTGTTGATTTTACTGCATACCTGATTCAATGCACATTCCGAAATCAATAGAGAAATTATATGAAGCCTATCTCGAACAAAAAGCAGTTACAAAGCCTAAGCGGGCTATTATAAACCCGTACGCAGATTTTCTTATTGTTTTACGACAATCCTATATTCAATTCATTTTGTAATCTAGAGGTATTGTATTAAGACATAATCGAGCTATAAGATGATTCATTTTAAACATAAATAGCTAATTAATGCGTCAGTAGCCAGATAAATAAAATAAAATGCTTCTTGTTGTGATTACAGAAGCAGTGTGCATTATTTATCTATTTATCTAATTTTATTGAAGCTGTATACTTCTAAGTTTACGAAACTATAAATGGTTTTCTAGAAACGTGTTTCTGTCTATTCACAAATGAAATGATTTTTGTAAGATTTTCTGTATAAACTGTTTAGATAAACTGCAAAAGTGTAAAGCACATCCCGTCTAATGAATTAGGACAACTTCAGCGAAATAACCAACTACAAAATAAACATTACGTCGATCGTAAGACTAGTACTTAATTAGAAATGTTGTCATTTCAGCTTCACCATTTTGAAGTAGTATATTTTTATTGACAGGTATTTACACACTCACGTCAAAGGTATAAAACAGAATTGTCTAGAAATGAAGCATAAATGTAGTTCCACTTTCTATGAGCAAATAAAATAAAGTATATACACATGTGTATCTGAAACAATTTTACGGTTAGTTAAATAAACGAGACAGAATTTGGGAAACTACTTTGAAAATGATGCGAATATGTACGCAATTCGCGTGGGGTAAATTGGAGGAATGGATAAGTGCTTTAATTTTTTCTTTGAATTAATAATAATAATATACATATAATATAATTTACTTTACAGCACCCAGCTTAAGGTGTTTTATAATTTATTTCAATTATAAGTGTGCAGTTCTGTAATTTTTCTTCTTCATAACATCTTATACGACGGCTAACTCTATTTCATGGCATTCTTCAACTTGATCTACTTGATCTTTCCATTGCCTTGCGGGTTTCCTCCTTTGCGACTTCTTTTTACAAAATTGTTATTAGACAAAAACATATAAAGAATGAGACAATTTATTTTTGACTCATACCTGCAACGGAAACTTTTACAGATTTTATGTTGGAAATGACACACAGAAAGTTGATATTTATTACGGTATGATAGAATAATTAAATTAAGTAACAAGTTTTTGTAAAGAATACTAAATTAACTCTAATTTTCACAACAGTTGCTGAAAATTTTGACCATTAACATTTAACATAAGCTTGTACAACGCTTCATATTTTCGAAAACGCGGACCTGTGGTGTCGCAGAATCTTGTTGGAAATATCCTATTTCAAGTTCATCGTCACGCCAATTTTTAAAGGATGCAACTTCGGTTCACGAAAATAATGAGGATTCTCAGTAGGTACTCCATAAGCGCATAAGTTTTGGGAATTCACATATCCTTTTAGAAGAAACCAAGCTTCATCAGTAAAACAAGTCTTATTCAAAATTTCATCGTTATTGATATTATTATTAAACCAAATGCAATAACAAATTATTTTTACATAATCTGACGGATAGAGTTTGTGGAACATTTGCATTTTATAAGGCACGGGCAAGGAAGGTCTTTTTTAAGAAGGGTATGTGGCGTTCCAGTACTCAAATGTAATTGCTGTGATAATTGTTAAGACTAACACATTGCTCAAATTTTCTTATGTTGATTCAATAATTGTAGGCAATGACAATTTCCTTTCTATAGCATCGTGATTAGTTTATTCATTAATAAGCTACACTCATGATACTGGAATTAGCTTTGGTGTACTCTATACATATGCCATAAGTTGAAGGACGAGCACCGGCGTACATTATCGATATTTTCTTTCTACATTTCGTTCAATTTGGCAGGGACATTTTTGAAATCTTAAATGGGAACCTCCATTTTGTATTGCTACAGATTCGTATTCTACGCCATCAAGTATGTGGTTTTAGTTAAAACTTTTCTTTCGATTCGTAACAGATGTAATCCCAAGAAACATGGTTGTAAACCTCTAGAAAAAATACTCAGAAAAGAGAAAACATGATTTTGGGTTTTTTTTATTTTAACTTTAAAATAACATTTCAAGAAGCTATTCAACAACAAAGAACTTTACTTTATCATTCCCATTACAGAAAATGTGCCCTTTCACTTCGATACATTTATTTATTCACGATGGGAATGCTATTCAACGATACAAAATGTCACTTTATTCAGTACTGGACATGCTGTGAATACATACACATTGGCCGATCGCCATTTAGATTATTAATTATTAATCCAATACAAATTAGTTAGTGTTGAATATTTTAACAGTAATGGAGAATGATGTACATTTATAGAGAAAGTGGTAGAAATATCGATGATGCTGTTAATCTTTACTCACAACGTTTTCCCGACAAGGTGCGATCGCGTGCTTCTTTTTACTGAGTCGTTAAACAGTTCTCTAGCGAAGGAACTGTTCAGCCAAGAAAACGTAATCGCCGAAAAACAATTGTTGTAGAAAATAATGAAATCACGATATTAGCTCCAGTAGCTAATAATCCGCACATTAATACTCGAGAAATAATAGCTCGTGGATCAGGAATTTCGCAGCCTACTATCTGCCAAATATTCAAGTGTAGGAAATATCAACCGTTTAGAGTGTCCATGCATCAAGAACTCCATGGCGATGATGAATTGAGTGAGATTTTGTCAATGGGCGCTTCAACGGATATAAGATAATCCTATTTATAGTATTATTTTCTGACGAGGCGACATTCACGTATGCTTTCACTTAAGTCAAACTTCATTTAAGTAGTAATGCATGGCGTTTATAAATTAGTAACAACGTGCGTTTTACAAGTAAGAAGATAAAATAAAGTAGAAAGTAGTGGAAGATAAACAGAAACACATAAACAAAACAAATACTATATGGAAATAAGAACAGTATATTCTAGGTACTACTAGTGGCGACAAAATATTTTGACAGAATAGTTTAGCCACTGCGGATCAAAACATTCCTACATGATAATAATTTTAGTACATTACAAACCGAAGCCTATGTTTCAGTCTATTACGAAATCGATTTGCTTGCAGGACCAACTGTTTACGTTCTCCGAACAGAATTTATGCAACTATACATATATTTCTTATTGTCAGCATACCCGGTGTCTGCGTTAAATGTTATGTTGGTAAGCAACTCTGTTAATGATATAATAGTCTTGCATACAAAAGCAAGGAATTCTACATACAAGTTTAGCTTTTATCATTTATTGCACGAAGTATGAATATAGTAAAGCTAGAACAGCCTGATCTTTGGCCACTTAAGTTCATGAAGTTTGATACAGCGCATTCAGTGGGGCATTATGGAAGGTAGAAGTCAAGAGAAAAATACTGTGAAATTATATCTAGCATGCTAAATTTCGCTGACGAATCTAAGTGAAAGACGAAATCACGTGATTCAATGCCTGTTTGAGGGCCTATTATAGGACTTCTTTGTGTTTACCAAGTATACATGATAGAAAGCTAAAAGCTTAGAATAATATAAGGTAAACTTAGAACAATCTGGAATAACTTAAAAACTTGGAAAAAGGCAAAACCAGCGAAATGTCGTTTTTTTCTGAATTATTTCTATATACGTGGTAGAAGGCTAAACGTTTGAAACAACTGGAAATAGCTTTCAAAAACTATGATTTTTCAAAAAAGAGACAGCTAGCGGAAACTCGTTTCTCATTGTCTTGCGTATGAACAATATTCTTGGCAAATAGAATAAACTGGAATAATTTGAAAAAAGAGCTCGAATGGTAATAGATAGAAGAGGTTGACCAATATACATTATACATCTGGTACAACTAACTGCATGCATCAAACTTAAAAAAAATATATTTTTTGTAACCTATCATTTATTTTTAATATAAGTCTCTACTTTCCATAGCTTTTAAATAATTGATGTTATCCCGATAACAGTGTTTCAATTTTGTTCAATAATGCACCCTAATCTATATGATTTCTTAGTAACTCTGGAGTGGCTACCCAGAATAGAGGCTTGTATTGTTTTTTCTTTGCTTCTACTAGCATAGTTTTGCTTTTATTGAACGTTTATCTTCAATTGTTGCAGCATAATCTTAATGTAGCATCACTAGCCTCGTATTCAAAGCTCTTGTCTTTCTACCCTTATTGCCTTACATTTTTGACAGTTTTCTAATTTGCTTCGTTTTGACTTGAACGTTTCAGTTTCTATATAATGTCCATATTTTTCAGTTTTATATTTTATGTTAACTGCTATTATATCTTCAATGGGATACATACATATATGTCCCTTTATAACAATATTCTTCGTAACTGTATTACTGTAAATACCAATTTTTTGGTTTTTTATTCCAGCATATACTTTTTACAACACGGCTATTGGCGTATTTTAATCTATCTGTATCTGTATTGTGAAGTTAACGTTAGTGAATTCATTCAATCTTGAAATTTTATTTGCCTCTAATCGATACCATTTACGTCTATTATGCTTTATTTAAACATATTTTATGAAAATAGTTTCGAAAAGAAAACATTTGACATCTATCAGCGACGAATTCTTGATCAGTATTACGATCAACAATTTGGGAAAAAGCTAAAATACAACGTATCGTTACAAATTCTAACATTATCCTTTTATTTGTGTCGTTAACGCGTGCTTCTAAACTTATTCTCCTAAAAATTCTCCATTTACAAAGTTTTTGCATTGGTTAAAATATCGTCTAAAACTGTTGATCTAACTTTTTCTCATTTTTATCACTATCCTGTTCTAGAGGTTTCAGCTGGACTTGCAAATTCTACTTATATGTATGTTTAAGATGTTTATGCGACAAATTCTGATTGGCGTTTAGTTCGGATGTTTAAATGTCGACAATGCAATTTTACTGTGACATTAGCTCATCTCACTAACCTAAATAAACTATTTTAAGTTTGTATAATTTTTGTTATGGGGAGATAACACCCCTAATATATACCTATATTTAAAAATTATGTGGTCTTTATACTTCGATGTAATCCTTTCCTTGTACCCCATACCTAATATCATTTCCGCAAAACAAACAAACAAACGGTAGCGTTACGAGTACATCGACAAATGGGTACTTTCCTGATGGGTAAGCTCACTTGACACACGGTACATACAATAACAATAATAACGAGATCTTGTTATATATGCGTGAGAAATATGCATACGGTTGATAATGGGGGTAATGTGGTTTCCCTAATCCTATAAACCCTTGTTCGTTCTTGACATTTCAGTGAATACATGACAGTGGTCTAAATTTCCGAACAAAGTACTCGATTTGCCCACTTGCATTGTAGCGTTGTTACAACATAGTGTCAAATAATTGTAATTATTTTCGTTGAATATGCACCGGGAAGCTGACTATTAACGGATTTATAACGAAATCATCTTCTTTCAGATTAACTTGATAAGGTATGTGTGCATAATTAAATATAAAAAAATATGGAGAATACTTAACCAAGCATTTGAAGTTTTTTGCTAGTATATGAAGCTATTTTATATTTCTTTATTAAATTTTCTTGTTACTACACACGTCAATCTTTAATGTGTTTCTTCAACTTAGTTTTATGATAACACCTCTTACTTCAGTTTCGCAAAACTAAAAATTTCCGAAACGGATGAATTTTATAAGAATTGTGTACTGTAATGTTTTCTAAGTAATTTTTAGTGCGATATTTAGAATTTCGATAAACGCAATTGGTTCTACATAGCTAGCCTACACCAGTAGTAAATATAATTGTTAAAATAGTTTACAACTTCCTCATTTGCCCATTAAGACATGTGTAAAGTGCCACATTGATTTTTAAAGCATCCATACCGTAACTGCTAAGTTGTAAACTAAATGAATTATGTCCCAGTTAAATGTGCATATTAGTGCAATAGAGTACTACCGTCTACCGGTAAAACATATGAGCCTGACTATTTTATACATGATTCTCTGGACGTTCTAGTGACATATTTATTTTCTATCTGATAAAGAAAACTATTGAAAAGAATAAGAGCAGACATTGCTAACACAAGGTGTGAAAACCTTTTTCTATTATTCCATTTTGATCGGATACACGATAACGAAACTGTATGACACGATACGTTAAAAGTTTGTATACGGAAAAGGGGTTTAAAAACTTTGAATTTCGATAGCTTCATCTTATTTATTTCCTGTTTGGCCAGTTCAACATACACATTCATTTTGTTCGGTGTGAAAAGATTTCGGTATACCTGAAGATTATGGTCAAAACCTTTTGCGCTGCCCAGACAGACGATCTTAGAATACTGCTTCAACTGCGAAGTACCTGATGGTTAGTACGTTAGTACTTGGCAATATTATATCATTATATTACTTATATCTCGGTGTAATAAACTATTACACTATCTGCATGATAATATTCTAATGTTTGTAGAGATGATCTGTTCTAACCCAGATAAAGCTGATTTTTTTTTCTTGAAATTTAAATTTTGCTGTAGTCTGCATGTATACAACTAATTAAATTTGTTAATTTATTTCTTTCATCTCAAGCAACCGTACTATGTGAACTACTGGCATTCCTTCCAGAAGAATGTCAGCTGTATATCCTACATATAAGTAGCTACATGGAAATTTCATTTCACTTAGTTACCTAGATAATATTTCTATGCAAATATATTTACCAATTAATAATAATAAAGAAGTAAAAGTTGTTAAAACAGGTATTTTGTATGATAATTTATAAAACATGATACGTGGAGTGGTAAATTAAATTTTACACAATTTGTGATCGTTTTTTTTATGGCACAGGCGGCATATGTCACAACATGAGTCAATCTTAGAGTGGCTTGATGGTCTTCTCCTATTAGATTTGACCCGTCGATTGGATTTCAAAATTGCTGTAATAATTCCTGTGCGGAATGCTAAATGATCTAGTTTGCACCGCCATGTCGATATAGCTGTCAACCATTTTGTTCAGCCACATCGATCATATGGGCTATGATAGGGAAATACCATTTCTTTCCCCTTATCGATACCCGATAAAGCGAATTATTCTGGTCTGGCCTTGATTGCCCCCATATGAATATTATAATGTCGAATAAGACGAAGTTGTTGAACTTGTATTTTCTTTTTTGTGCTTGCCAATAGCGTGAGACTCCACAAACCGGATGTATAGCATCAAAATTACTTGGTATGGTAACAACACTGTTATCATTTCATGTACAAATAAGTAGGCGTTTCGATTCATCACTTCTGAAGTCAAATTCACCTTTTGGTTTTTGTTTTCAACATCGCTTTTCATAATATTACAATCCATAATTCTATTAGATCTAATAATAGCTCTTATATTCTGTTGATTTTAGTCTTCCAATACATATACCTATGTATAGATGTAAAGAAATTATCGAAATAAATTTCGTATGGAAAATCTTGTGGTAATAAATCGGCATATGTCATTACAACACTATAACCAAGACCTTTGCCGTCATATGATCCAAGTAATGTTCGAGTTCTTTGATTGGCTCAAACCAAGCTAAATACCCAGTGCTGGTAGCGCCACATCAAAATTTATAGCCGTTTCGTATCGGCTTACCTTTGACGAATTGCTTGGTGCTATGCTTTCCAAAGTAAGGCACCATGCTTTCATCTACCGAATGTGATTGAGTGTAAAGAATGTTGACAATGCACTTTTGATTCATGTTTTTTATTAGTTTGCGAACTTTAGCGAATTTATCATTTGTATTTAGCTTTGTGTAATCGCAGACATGTAAATTTGGCATAATAAATTTAAATCGATCTCGAGAGATCAATATCCAAGCAATATCGAGATATTGCTTCCGAAACCATAGTATTATGTGTGTCAACAGACGTTTCCCAGTACAATTCTTTTCTCGGTACCACTACATATCCACTCAGTAACAAAACAGCAATAAATCTGTATATTTTACTATCATTTGTATCATTTCAGAGTCAAAGAGCAATTGAAAATACTCTAAAGGCGTTAGTTCTTTATATTTCGCGGTGTGATATAACGACCATATGGAATTTCTTTGCGTAAGATCAGCTTTTTTCCACTGATATTTCTTTCTACGTCTGAAACTTGTCGTTTTACTTGTTTTCGTAAAAGTTTCAGAGTTGGCGTTATCGCGTTCTGGATCAGGTCCGATATAGTGTGGCTATGGAAGCAGGAGCATTCAGCTGACTACCAGGGACATTGTCAATACGAGGATCGTCGCTGTCTTCATCAGTGATGTCATCCGTCGCATTAGTAGATGGCATAATATTTATCTTTACACCGTTTGTATGAAGAGCACTCTCATTCCCATCAATAAAATCTAGAATCTGTGACAACGTTACTTGTTTTCTAAAACAAAATATAAAAGTATACCGCTTTGACTTGTTTTGGGGATTATAAGTTATTATATTCAAATAATATGACTCTAACCAATTGTATTTCTTAGCAAAATTGTAAGGATCCACCAATAACTCACAATGGATCTTATTACAACTGATATCCTTCTAGAAGAATACAGGAAAGTAAAGGTATATCATGTTAACATGTTGAAATATGTTCGATTTTGTAATATGAGGTTAGAAGAAGTATTCAGCAATTCAATATAATTGTTTAGAAAGTCATCTTATATATGTATGTACATCAGTAAAACTAAATTAATTTAGTATGCTTTTAGAAAACTGCATTATAAAATATCCTTCTAGAAGGACGTTAGTCCTATCTGGGTTTTAAAGTAATAAGGTCTTCCTAATATACTTCTGAACATAATTTATTTATAAAAAAAAATATCAAAAAAATGTTGCTACTTAAGGAAATACCGGCCCATATTTGCCAATGTATTTCTGGAAAGTTTAACACGTTTAATTGCTCTTGGGTATAAAAGTGAATAGGAATCTGAACACAGTTTCGAGAAATATTTCTATATCTAGTACAAGCAAAAAAATAATGAACGAACACAAAATATAGCTCAATTGTTTGGAATACGTTGCGACGACATCGCTTTTTAGAAAGGAGAACAGTTAGGTAAAGATAAAGTCAAGGTTGACTAGCATCTACAACACCATGGCATGATCAGTACCTTCACAATCTGCATATGTTGCTGCTACTGAAATCGTCTTCATGGCATAAATACATATCTATACAATTGAAACTATACCACACATATGCGTCTATACTTACGGCATAGCATAAAAGCCGTCGCACAATATGGACATGTTAGATGAGATAATGGCCCCTGACGTCATTTATTGATTCATTGTGCACCCACATAACAAAACTATATTGATTTGATATGGACCCAGAACAAACAATAATGAAGGCTGTACCGAACTGTATTTCATCCATAACGATTACTTTACTGTACACAGAAATTTCTATTCGATAGCGAAATCCAGTTTACTACTACCTTATGCTTTATTACTGACAATGAATATCTAATAACTGTTAGACCTACATATGTATTTACAGTAAAACCTATGTTAACGGCCACCTGTATAAAACAGCCATTGCAAAAATCTACAATCCGAGTATTTCCACATACACAAACCTTGCAATAACGGCCGCCTTTACTAAGCGGCCACGGCCAGACGATCCCAATATTTTATGGCATAAAAGCAACAAAATGTACCTCTCAATAACGGTCATCGTCCGTATCGAAAATTTTAAAACACACGTATTTGTTGTTCAGTCTAAATTTCCTTATTGGGGGTTTATAGTTAGTTATAATGAAACACCATAGAATTATTTTACAACAGCAGCCGATTGTAGCAGTTTCCGAAATCGCCTGTTTATTCGATCAGTTTAAGTTTATCGTTGTGAAGTGTTTGAATATGTCACTAACAAGAAAACGTTCGTCATTGAAATACAACATTGATATTATCGAGGAGAGTGAAAAGTATAATTAAAGTTCGTGGAAGTTAGCCGAAAAATTCTGAGTTGGAAAAACTCAAATTAACGATATCCTAAAAAACATAATTTGAATCAGAAACGGCAATCCCCTAAAACGGGTGGAGTAGCGGTGGATCAAGTTGTGTATAAGTGGTTCTGCATCGCTAGAAATAAAAACATTCCCATATCTGGATCACTGATTATACAAAAGGCGCTAGAGACAGCAAGAAATTTAAACATCGAGAATTTTGCTGCTTCAAATGGTTGGTTGGAATGTTTCTGTCGAAGGCACAATATCACTTTTAAATCAATTTGTGATGAGTCCGCTGATGTAAATTTGGAAGATGTAGAAGCATGGAAATCTAAACTGCCATTAATTTTAAAGGATTATTCCCCGAAGGATATATTTAATGTTGACGAAATAGGTCTGTATTATCGCGCCATGCCAAATAAAACTTTTGCATTAAAATACGATAAATGCAATGGCAAAAAATTAGCAAAACAACGGTTAACTATTTTATTCTGCGCAAATATGGAAGCCGACAAAGAAACCCCCTTAGTTATTGGAAAAAGTAAAAATCCTTGGTGTCATATCGACAAATTACCTTTAGAGTGGGTACATAACAAAAAGGCGTGGATGACATCAGATCTTATGACAAAACGGTTGTATCAGTTTGACATGAGAATGACAAAACAAAATCGAAAGGTGCTTCTATTCTGGATAATGCAACTTCACTTCCTAAAGTTTCGCTAGAAAACGTAAAATTGATTTTTTTTGCCTCCCAACACTACATCGTATTATCAGCCGTTAGATCAAAGCATAATTTACAATTTTAAGACGATATGCCGCAGTTTTTTGATCAAAAGACTGTTAACGTTCGTTGAGAGTGATTGTGACTTCCAAGATTCGGAAACGAGCATAAATCTAATATGGATTGCAGGCGCATGGAAACAGGTTTCTCGATCTACTGTTTTTCCAAAGCTGGATTCACAGAATCCCAATGTAATGAAGATTTTTGCCCATTGATAAGCTATTTCCAAAAGTCGGCAGTGCAATGGCAAGTTTACACGATTTTGTTTCAATTGACAATGATGAACCTACAGAGAATCCTAATTTTAGTATAGCAAAAATAGTTGAAGAACTATGTAATAATGATGATGATTCCGATAACAACGTGATAGAAAAGTTTGAAGATCCGAAATCTACTTTGTCAAATATGGGCGAAGTGTGCGAAAAATTAAGAGAGTTAATTCCTGTGTAACAATAATGGTGACATAGTTGTAGACATTTCAAAAATTTTACACAAATGTGAAAGTGAAATGTATAAATCCAAGTTTAAAAATTTAAAACAAACAAAAATTGAAGCATTTTTTATCCAAAAATAAAAGCAATCTATGTAAACGTATACTTATACATTTGCTTATACATATGTATATTACCAATCAACGCAAAACAAAATGTACATACATTTTATTTCAAAAAAAAAATAATAGCTATCATGTGAAAATATTTGCTTAGAATTTGGCGTGAGTAATATCCATCACCTGTCTTTTGCGGCCACCTTTGAATAACAGCCAACAATTTTAATTCTTTTAGTGGTCGCTAGTCACAGGATTTACTGTATCTACAGCACTATGTACACTCATGGTAGGTAGAGACTGGACACTTTCAATACGTTGTTATATGAAAATTGTCCAACTACTTACCGTGAGTGTAGGTACATAGTAAAACTGCTATATGGGCTCTAAGACAATTCTTCATATAAAAGTTGATTACAAATAGATACATACCTAGGTATATCTCTACGTTGTTTGTACTACTTTTCAGGAAAAAATCAAATCATAAAATAAATAGGTGCATTCTAAGATATATTTTTTCATACTCGTATTAGAGTAGCTTTTGAAGGTCTTTCGGATATTAACAATTAGAACTTATAGTACACCTAAGTATCCCTTGTTAGTGTTAAAACCTGATTTCAAACAATCACTGCGTCTTATTTGGATAGCAATTGTTCTGTGAAAATATAAACTGCTTATTTTATTCATTATAGTGAAAGAAATCAAATATCTGATTCTTGTGATGAATGAGGAGCGATATTGTTAAGAAAGGAGCTCGAGAATTTGTGACGCTGGATACGAAACTGACGTTTGAAGCCCCAGAAAAAGTTTCTGGGAGTCGGCTTACCAAAGTCTACTGCTCAAACTATACCTACGATCCCGCAAAGACGAAATTAAGATGCATTTGCAATCCGCTGCGCATTTAAATATTTCAAAATTAACTCGCCAAAGAAGTAGAAATTTGGAACGAATGGAAAAAATTATTAAGCGTATATATTGATAATACACAACGCAAAATGCCAGTGCATCAAATTGTTATTCGGGAAAAAGCAGAAAGTATTTTTAATAATTTAAAGAACGAAGACATTCATAAATCTTCCGTAGATGAAACCTTTTTAACAAGCAATGGCTGGTTTGCGAGATTTAAAATGAAAATCTTTTGAGGACTGGTTCAAAAATTACTCTTTCCCTGAGGTCAAAATATATTTAAGAAACAAAAATGTAAGCAATAAAATTTTACTTCTATTAGATAATGTGCCTTCTTATCCGAATTATTTATCCTAATTATCTGATGATGTGATGATGAATATTTTCCTAAAAATACAACATATCTAATCCAGCCGATGGATCACGATATAATATCTACTTTTAAGGCATACTACTTACGAAAGACTTTTCAAAAACTTATCGTCAGTATCAGTAAAGAAGTTAAGCTTAGGGCAAGACAACAGACAACAATTTTTCACGCCAGGTCCGTCTGTTAGTTCAACCAGCAGCATAAAAAGTATGGAGTTAGGTTCTTTGGACTCCGATTAATTAGTGTTATGTGCTTCCTTATATGCACACATACTCACTCTATTTCGTCAGTATAGTTATGCACATATATCTATGTTAATCTTTTATGTATGCATTATTTTTAATATTCTTAAATTTATTGTATACTTATGTACTTATAGTTTATTAAATGCACCTTAAATGTAATTGTAAGATCAAACAAAATAAATATCCATGTATCTTTTTATGAAAATAAATAGTTCGCTATAGGCGGCATTTCATTTTTCGGCCACCTTTTGAAGAACGTATCCCGGCCGTATAACAAGAGATACTTAAGTGTACTATAAGTCCTAATTGTTAATATACGAAAGACCTTCAAAAGCTACTCTAATACGAGTTTTAAAAAATATATTTTAGAATGCACCTATTTTCATTTTATGATTTGATTTTTTCCTGAAAAGTAGTACAGATACGTACGTAGAGATATACATATGTATCTATTTGTAATTAACTTTTATCTGAAGAATTGTCTTAATTGAATTAATATGTTACGTTAAATAAAGGACTCTCTATGAAAGACAAAAGAATAATTGCACATACAGTAAAACCTGTGAATAGCGGCCACTAAAAAAATTAAGATTGTTGGCCGTTATTCAAAGGGGGCCGCAAAAGACAGGTGTGGATATTACTCACACCAAATTCTAAGCAAATTTTCACATGATAGCTATTATTTTTCTTTTAGAAATAAAATTCATTTGGACATTATTTTAAATGATTTTATTTAAACTTAAAATAGAGAATACAGAGATCCATACATAACTAAACTAAATGTGACCAAACCAAATAAGACGCAGTGATTGTTTGAAATCAAGTTTTAACACTTTGTAGGATGGAATGCATTGACTCACAGTAAAAGTAAGTGACAGTGCGTATGTAAAAAATATGAAAGAAATTGAAGATTATTTTATAGCTAAAAATGACACAGCTTGTACAGGAGCTTCAACTTCCTTTGCTAAAATTGAAATATTTATAGCCAGATATTGGATTCTGTGCGCTTCAAAGCGAGGATTGCTTAAAAAGTGAGAGTTCACATTCCATTACCTAGAGCCCATATAGTAGTTTTACTATGTACCTACACTCATGGTAAGTAGAGATTGGACAATTTTCATATAACAACGTATTGAAAGTGTCCAGTCTCTACTTACCATGAGTGTACATAGTGCTGTAGATACAGTAAAAGCTGTGACTAGCGGCCACTAAAAAAATCAAAATTGTTGGCTGTTATTCAAAGGTGGCTGCAAAAGACAGGTGATGAATATTACTCACGCCAAATTCTAAGCAAATATTTTCACATGATAGCTATTATTTTTCTTTTAGAAATAAAATGTGTACGTATACATTTTGTTTTGCGTTGATTGGTAATACATATATGGTATACGTTTACATAGATTGCTTTTATTTTTTGACAAAAAATGCTTCAATTTTTGTTTGTTTTAAATTTTTAAACTTGGATTTATACATTTCACTTTCACATTTGTGTAAAATTTTTGAAATGTCTATAACTATGTCACCATTCGACAATTTGACGTTTTCTAGCGAAATTTTAGGATGTGAAGTTGCATTATCCAGATATAGAAGCACCTTTCGATTTTGTTTTTTCATTTTCATGTCAAACTGATACAGCCATTTTGTCATAAAATCTGATGTCATCCAAGCCTTTTTGATATGTACACACTCTAAAGGTAATTTGTCGATATAATTTACCTTAAAACACTGAGGATTTATACTTTTTCCAATAACTAAAGGGTTTTCTTTGTCGCCTTCCATATTTGCGCAGAATAAAATAGTTAACCGTTGTTTTGCTAATTTTTTGCGATTGCATTTATCGTATATTAATGTAAAAGTTTTATTTGGCATGGCGCGATAATACAGATCTGTTTCGTCAACATTAAATATATCCTTTGGGGAATAATCCTTTAAAATTAATGGTAATTTAGATTTCCATGCTTCTACATCTTCCAAATTTACATCAGCGAACTCACCACAAATTGATTTAAAAAAAAGTGATATTGTGCATTCGACAGAAACATTCCAACCAACCCTTTGAAGCAGCAAAATTCTCTATTGTTAAATTTCTTCCTGTCTCTAGCGCTTTTTGTTTAATCAATGATCCAGATATGGGAATGTTTTTATTTCTTGCCATGCAGAACCACTTATACACAACTTGATCCACTGCTACTCCACCCGTTTTAGGGGATTTCCGTTTCTGATTCAAATTATGTTTTTTAGGATATCGTTAATTTGAGTTTTTCCAACTCCGAATTGTTCGGCTAACTTCCGCGAACTTTAATTATACTTTTCATTCTCCTCGATAATATCAATGTTGTGTTTCAGTGACAAACGTTTTCTTTTTAGTGACATATTCAAACACTTCACGAACACAACGATAAGATTAACTGATCGAATGAACTGGCGTTTTCGGAAACTGCTACAGTCGGCTGCTGTTATAAAATAATTCTGTCGTGTTTCATTATAACTAACAAACCCCCAAAGAGAAAATTCTGTCACCTTCTTTAAACTGAACAACAAATACGTGAGTTTTAAAATTTTCGATATGGACGACGACCGTTATTGACAGGTAAATTTTATTGCTTTTATGCCATAAAATATTGGGATCGTCTGGCCGTGGCCGCTTTGTAAAGGCGGCCGTTATTGCAAGGTTTGTATATATGGAAATACTCGTATTGTAGATTTTTGCAATGTTAAATCTGGCCGTTATTACAGTTAGCCGTTTTATACAAGTGGCGGTTAACACAGGTTTTACTGTACTAGCAATACTGATGAAAATGGTAATACTCGACCTTACAAGTCGCAAAGCACATGAAACCATTTCCATGGATTTGCAGTAAAATAGTGAATAATGCAACTATTACGTAGTTAATTTTTAGTCTAAATTTTTAGTAGAAGAATTTTTGTATTTCAGTTACGTTTTTTTATTTTATTTATCAGTTTTAGTAGTTTTCAGTTTTGGAATAACGAAGGTGTGAACCATGACAGAATAATCTTCTACTCTTCAGTATCGTCAAAGAACAGGATAGAATTGTTTTAAGTTGCAAATATACATTGCCTTAGAATCAGTACTTTCCTTTAAAATGTTATACATATTTGATATTTTTATGCTTATCAGTAATAATTCTACCTAATATTATCAAATATTGTATGTGGGGTCATGTAAAGATCAGAAATTATCATTAAAGAAAACTATTTTCCTCGTTCATTTTCATTTTTCGTACTAGAAAGATAAACTCACGTCAATAACTTACAGCTCCTTCATGTATCGTAACAAAGTCTATATTTTTAATAAAAGGAAATACTGATGCAGGCTATTAACGAACTCTAAAATACTCAAAAATGTATAATTAAAATATAACCAACAAGAAATCAACCGATAAATGCTTCAGGGTGCCGTACATGTTTGATTTGGTATTGCTCAAGTATGTAGTTTGTTTCCACCAAAGTGCTAATCCAGTATATGTATATAAATTAAAAGCGAACCAATAGACTTCTCGATATTTCCAATTGACACCTAACCATTAAAAATGATGTTCCCTCTTTAATCTGGTCGAAATGCGTAAGATATAGACAAGGATATACCAGCAATAATCGGAAGGGGATCTAAATAAATGTTGTGCGGAGATATCAACAAATTAGCACTTCTCTCTCGTACCACCGTCGATAATATATAACCAATTTCCAATTGGAGCTTGTACCTTTAGCTCCGCCTAGCAAGATCCAGCTACCTCCTGAACCGCCCAAAAGCTTTCTAATAGAGAAAAGGATCCCAGTTTTTAGCAGTCGTAAACGATACGTGTTGTGGTGTGTACGTCTCGCATGTAGGCAGATGCAATAGCTTTTTTGTATACGGTAATGAGACAAATTAAAATCTACATTATACGATATAGTGATTACAGTGATACATACGTGTTGTGATCTTAAAAAACAGTTATTTTTATCGTATAAAAGTGTGACGTATTCGTAACCTTCCGATTTTAGTAACAAACACAATCATATATACATTACTGAATTGAAAATCGATTCAAAAATAGGAAAGTCATCTGAATATCGTCATTAAATTTGAACTTATTCAATCTAATCTTATACGATACTGTTGAATCTATTGTTTGGGATATATTTTCATAATTTGGTAGTTAGTGCTGAGATAAGTAATATTCAATAAAATTTCTACTAACATTTTCACAAAGTAATAATATCGGGCAACCTCTCAACTTTATGGACACTATTAGTGCAATAGTAATTTTCCTATTTGGCTGGAAAGTGTTGAAAAATGTGTGAGATATAGAAACGTGGAAGTTGAACAGAGTGCGATGTTGTCAGCAGGGTTGGGCTATGGAACCCCTGGATCCGGGACCACGCCTCCTTATAGCCCACCACCACGTCACAGCCCCCTACCGAGCTTTGGATTTACACAAGAACAAGTTGCATGTGTATGCGAGGTAAGATTTCAGATTATAATTATTAATTTTCAACGCCCTTTATTTTTGGTATGATTTCGTAGAATGTATATAATTTTTTTGTACCGGGCGCTAATAGTAGAAAAACATTAGATACTAGTTGTAGATTAAGCAGCCTTTGTTTTATCAGTTACAAACCTATAAAAAACTTAATACCGTATCTCAAACTAAAATCTGTCCAACTTATATAAATGTTATTTTATTTCAAATCCAGATAATTCATTCTCATTTCTGTTATGTCTGATCAGTGCAAAAAAGTTAGTGTACTGTTGCTAAAAGATGATCTGGGAAAAGGAAAAAAGTGTTTTTTGTATACTCTATAATCCACTCGTAAAATTTCGACAAAAAAATATTGACATTACATTGCTTAAAATCCGGTAAACGAAGCATATGTTGCCACAAGCAGTTCATTTTATTGTGGGATTATTAGTAATATGTATATATATGGACCACTTTTATAATTTTTAACTGTTTATCAGAGACAAATGTCAGTACAGGTTGCTACTGAGGTGCTATTTGAGCAATGAGCTTTGTAGTACATTTATCCGCATACCATTAACATCAACAAATTAGATTACTTGCTATAAACGACACAAATAGGACATTCAGTTATTCAGCTGGAGCGCTGCTGAAAATGCGTTAGCACTAACTTCGTAGACAATCCTTTTCGATAAACAAAACCAAAGTATTCACTTTTTTAATGTTATAAATTATTTCTGAGGAAATCGCAAAACAGGCACACATCGAATTATTACGAGACCTAAATTTACTAGGACTTTTTTGATATATTTGATATGACACTTCCGCGACCATAAATATTACTGTACTCAATTTACCACGCCATTTTATCAAATATTTTATACGTAAATGTGTGCCAAAAATTTTACAAATACCACAAAAACGTTTACTTAGACAATCAGATTATAATATATGTAGGTAACTATATCGTACTAGACTATTTTTTTATTTCAAAATTGTTATTTGTAAACAGGTTATATTCGAAAATGCTGTAGATACAAGTGATATTAATCAAGAAAAATAACTTGAAAAATAATAGTGTTTGTTTTGTTACCACTAATTTGCTTAAAGACTGCGTATATGAACGTCCATTGTTAGTTTTTTGATAACTCCCATTGGAATATTACATGTCACTTTGATGGTATTTTACCACACAGATGTTATCGCTTCCTATTGTCGGCCTAAACTTGCAGTTGCAAATATAATGTTTACCTGAACACGTATTCTGTCAAGTGTTTTTTTTATTTCTTGCACTAACAATGATGTAACTACATCACTATCGATGACAAATTGCTTATATCCAAACCTTCAATAGGCAATCGAAGTGTAGGTTTCCCAAACGTTAGCATTATTTCATCATCTTCTTCACAATTTTGCAACACGACTGCATTACCAGTTTTAAAGGAAAACATTGAAAATCTACAAATTACACAACTCACACTGTTGACGATAGCCATTAAAGGTTCTTTGAGAAACACCAGATAATGTTCTGTATTTGCAAATTATGTCTGTCCGTCTAATCCGTGGGAAGTTTCAAACGCCTCTATATTCGGACTCCTGAGTTGTGCTTTCAAAACTTCATTAATGTAATAACAAGTTTGGGGTCAGATAGGTTTTTCATTGTTACTCATCCAACACCACATAAATAGTGATCAAAAAAGCACAGCATTCCGCCACCCATCATTTATATGACTGATCTGCTAAGATACGAACGTTCTATAGTGGTAAGCAAACTTTCCAGAACAATAGGCTGTATAATGCTAATAATTCTCTTTTGCTTTGTCGTGGGGGTCACTACAAGAATTTCCCAAGCCGTATTGCTTGTCAAGACTATCCCTATAGTCGTTGCTGAGATTCCCATATCGTCAAAAATATTAAGTAACTGCTAATTGTGAATTAACGAATGGTAGCTCCATAGAAATTCTGACATCCTCAACGTGCAAAATAATATTGAAAATTTAAGTGGTTGTTTTTACAAAAATACGGCAGTTGAAAAGGAAAACACTTTAAATACTTATTGCTTAAGCACATATTTTCGGATAAAATCATTTACCTATTGCTTTTATGACATTTTTTCTGTTGCGGATTGGCAAAACTTTATACCATTTCCTGAAAGCTTTTATCAATTAATGTTATGAACTTGCACATGTCTATTTTTTTTTCATTACCTTATCTTATTTTTAAGCATAATTACCATTAAACCAATAAACCTACAAAACTAGATGCTCATCTGCGACTTAGTATATTGAGCGGCTAACATGTTATTTCGACAATTAGTTCTTATTCTCCGTATTATTTATATTCTTTACTTAGAGATACGATCTATTGCTTTATAAAGATTATAACCTCCTGTGCCATCACCTGCTTATTCGAAAACTGTATTATAGAAGGAAGCGCTTGGTTTTTACCTCTATAGCATAAACTATTGACAAATCAGGGAACACTGAACCCTACAATACTAACAATAGGCACCCTGAAAAGGTTCCCTCTTATTTTTTTACAACATAATGAGTAAGGTAACGACGCCAATTAAATGAATGAAGAATATATCGATCAGAAAGCACAGCTATTCACGTTAGTTTTATTTTAAAACGTAAAGTTATATTATACGTATAATTTGAATAAATAAGAATATTTGGAAAATAAAAAATATTTGGAAAATATATAAATTGCTTTATACATGATGGGCGTAAGAAATCAATTGAAGAATAATAAAATAGCTGCATAGAAAGCAAATATGTACATACAGTGGGTGACCAATGAATTAGAAACTTTCGTCAGTACTTGACTTAACTTGATGAGTATTTAAGAGTACTAGATGGTATTTTACGTCCCCATATTGAAGATACCAGTACACTAGACTGTATGTATATCTATATACAGGATGGTGCACATTACAACAAAGCAAAATCACTGAGTAACTTCCTGAGAGAACACAATATTCCTCTTCTTCGTTGGTGTGGAAATTCAGGAATTTTTAATTTGATCAAGAATTGTTGGGCACTGTTAAGAGCCAATGTGAAGCAATTCTCAAGAAAGAATTGCGGATGTATGGCTTAATGATCCGCAATTAAAGATGTATCTTTTTTACTATTAAAAACTATTAATTGTAATTAATAGTTGTATTGAAAGTATACCTCGGCGAGTACTGCAGTACTAGAAGTATTAAAAGTCAAGGATGGAAACTCCAGATATTGATAAAGTTAGTGTGTGAGCATAATAATAGTGCACATTTTCTTAATAAAATCTTAAAAATAATAAGATTATAATAATAATAATAAGATTACTTTTTCTGTCTTACTTGGATTAAATTATTAAGTCTTTCTAGAGTTTCTAATTCATTGGCCACCTACTGTACATGTATATATCTACATATGTATGTAGATGGTTACTAGAAGTAGGAACTGAAAATGTTGTTTCTAGCGTATTCAGTAACATGTTGGTCCAATAGCAAGGTTTCAGAATTTAACGTTTCTTAAATAAAAACCTACAGTAATTTAGGTTGCTTTATTAAAACGTATTCTTATCATTCTGGAAAGATAAGTACATGCATTTAGAGTAAAAGACTCCTGTCCACTAGTATTATTGATAGGTATAGGTTTTATGCCGTTACAAAATTGTGTAAACAGCAAATAGAGTTACAGTGACAAGTGAACTCTATAAAGTAATTGTAGCTGACGTCGAATTTAATAGGTATAAATATTTTAATATGGCAAATGGCCTCTGAAATTAATGAACAAAACCTCATTGATCGAACGTTGTCAGAAAGAAATCTGAAATATGGTATCAATGTAAACTCAACGCCAAACTACAGACTAAGTTTGTCAGTATATTGAAAAAGGAATTCTAAACTGCATGATTTATATATTTAGTGCTCTTTTTCTCCAACCTCCTAGGAATCGCTAGCTTTCTTAAGAAGATTCCATATGTATGAAAAACATGTGGTTCCAACTGTGATTTTTATTCTTTTCACATTCTAATAATTCAAGGTATAAATAGGTGCTCCATTTTTACGAACTATAGATTACTAAATGAAATTTTGACACTATTTTGACACATAATGGCCACTGCAAAATGAAACTTTCTCGCTTGTTGAATTTAATAATAAAACTTTTGAACGTAGTTTATTCAAAGTTTCAACTTCTTATCCCTTTCATACTTTTGACAATGACTCGTCATCAAACCCAGCTACAAATTTGAACACAATAATTCCAAATATCTGCTGCTACAATAAAAATCTTTACTGAATTTACACCCTGTGTACCGACTCCTTTTTGGTTCTACATAGAGGCATTAGTTTGCTATTAGTAAATAGTATGTTGATTTTAGGTCTCCCCTGTCCTGTGTAGATAATTTTCTGTACCTTGTATAATCCTTTTACAATCACAATATTTTGTTCTTCTGTAGTACCAAGTTAATTTGCTACTGACATGATTTCCCCAGTTAGCTAACTTATCACTGTTGCTGTACACACATGTAAAAATTGCCTCTATGCTCTCTTTGGTATACTTTCATTGTACAGCTGTATGCTCTTATATAATACCGATTACTTTTCGTGGTGTTACGACTACCCTTTTGTAGTTTAAATTTTTAATAAATTGTCCACTAGCAAATTATTGTAATCAAATTTTAATAAAATTTTCAAAAATTGTCAAAATGTAATAATTTTTGCAGATGTCATATGTGTTGCCTTCCCATATAATACAGCTAGCACACAGCTATCTACGACAAATTTACAGACCAATTGTATGAAATTTCTTCAGTTCATTCTAATGTTAGTAAAGATTCTTAAATGCCTGTAACATCATTATAGTTTGCACGTGTTGGTAGAAAGTTTGTAAAGGTGGCATTACAGCAATGCCTAAATATAAATTGTACACTAGCAATAAACAAGAAATAAAGTAAGAAACCAAATTTCTACATTTTTGGAGGTCTACATTAGGCATGCACTTGGTTATGTTACCCCAACACCATAGATTAGGTTCCTTACTTTCTGACTCAACAGCATCTAGTTACACTTCTATCTACCATTTATATTAAATTACTTGTTCGACCCTGAATGTAATAGTATTTCGTGCATAGGGATTCCTAGGTTTTGCACCGACGTTGTGGATAATGATAAGAAGTAATACTTGTGTATTCACCTAAATAATAATTATTGCATCCCAATCAAATCCGCTAAAAACACGCCTTTGTAGTCAATATTTTGTTAGAAGTAGTGGGTATGTTACATTCATTCCAAAAAAACACATTACTAAGGAATTACATATAAGAATTTTGTTAATAGTAACTGTAAGTTTTCGTTTGTATAGTGATTTCTGTTAGTCAGGTTTTAAGACACTCTTCACTAGGATTATCTTTCACTATAATAAATTCTCAAGCCCACTATACACTCCCCTCGTTCATGAAATTATATATTGATATATTGTTTAGAACTCACCGCACTTTTACGGGTAGTTTCACAATTTTTGAAAGAAAATCTCAAAAAAAAAATGATTCGTTTTTTTTAGAAAAGCGGCAAAGTCAAACACTTATGGTATACATATTGATATAATACATCACGCATAAGAAAACATGTACATACGTATAATTTCCAACTCAAAAATAAGGCAAAATGAAACTGCTGTCAATTAGCAATTTTCTGGCATGTATTAACAGTATTAACGAATACATGGTAAGTAATTTGCAACTACACAATTCTAAAAGGTTGCTAAAGGGTGCTTTGCCTTTAAAATTCTACGCTTTATTTCTTTGCTGATTCAAAGAATTATAATTATAATATTGTTAAACCGAGGTAGAAGTATACTTGGTTAGCTATTAGAAGCTATTAGAAAATTGCAGTATAGCTGAGGAAGCCGCTGCATTTACAACTACTACAAAAAACAAACAAGTCTTTATTAGTATTCCTATTTACTGTATTAAAAATTAAGGGTTCATATTTCTAATATAGTAATTCGGGGACTCGTTGAAGAATTTGTCAAAAAACATAATGGCAGAATTAAAAGCAAATTCGTTGGTTGAATAATAAGTAAGTGAATTTTGTTAATCCACCTATTATCGATTACATAATTAGCAAGAATAGGATTTGCCATTAACAGAATATACATATACTTATTGCATTATTGAGAGGGACCAAATTTGACCTAGCCTCGGACGTCTTTGAAAATCTACAAGTTTGAAGCATAATATAGTAGCCGACTATAACAATGTCAGACGTACACCTGTAGGTCGATTCTTATATCCTAAAGGATACTACTAATAGAATACCCAATCTGTCAAAGATATTGGAAGATGGCGACGATGCGCGTATTTGTATGGAAATGAAAGTATATTGACGTTAAAAAACTTGTCAACAATACAAACAACATTTACTGCTGAGATTAATTTTTTTCCGCCGATTAGTTAATAAACAAAATCATCATCTTTGGTCATCGGATAATCGAAATTTACACTCGATACTGTATCTTGGCCGAAAAACCAATCCTGAACTGCCAGAGAACGATTGTATTAGCAGTATGTATAACCCCCAATCCTGCTTATTAGAAAAAATATTTTCTAATAAAGGCTATTTCACAAGCAAGAATATGGTTTGCAATGATATTGCCTGAATTTTTGTATTGATGTAGAAAAGTTCATAGAAGCATTTTTTTCTACATCGGTTTACTGCCTTTTTTGGCATTAATTTAAAGAAAATTTTAACAAAGAAATGGACAGTTCCATTATATACCGTAGATGCGCTAAAATATCTTGTTAGCATAGAAGCCAGAAATGTATTTATAAATAATTCCTTGACAGGTTTTGTCTTCACCTTGTTGAATATGAACAAATAAGTAGAAATCAGTTTTACCACTTATTCTTATCTGGTGCAACTCATGTCTTAGCAGCTTTGCAGCTTTTGTCAATTACTTATGCTAATTTTACGCAGTGGATTAAAAGTGATTATTTTATCATTTAATGTCAATATGCACTAACTAAAACAATTTTATAAGAAATCTTACATTTCTAAAATACCCTTTTAAATTCTTAACAGTGTATGATATTTACTTCTACTAAGTAAAAGTGATACTCTTACAACTTTAAGTTCTATGATTAAGAATTTCAAATGTGCTAACTTTAATTTTAATTAATATTGATAACACATAGTAGTTGTAAGAGTGCAATCAATTTAATTTGCTATACAGGGTGTCCGCGATATACAAAGCATGCTTTTAAGGGATACACCTTGGGTCTATCTGTAAGCGTAAACGAGAAAAAAAATTATTTCTCATGTCACAAACTTCGACGCATACTGTACAGAGCCAACTGATCAGTGCAGGATTTACCCGACGATTACAGGCGTGTGTTCTTGAAAATGGGCAACACATCGAGCGTTTCCTGTAATACATTTTCTCCTGTCTCTCAAAAAGGTCCTTTTTAGGACCACCAATTTATCACAAATAAAAGAGAAGAACTCAATTTTGTAGTAGCCTTTACGAAAAAACTTAAAGCGCCATAACATAATTGCAGTAATTACATTGATTTCATTCAATGCGACTTTCCCTCAAGTTAAATTTTCATTTACCGATCGGAGGCTGCTATTAAATACGCCCTTTTCACTCTAACTTCAACATAACATCGATTTTATTGTCATAACATTATTAAAGAAAACGCAAAGGTACCTTTATTTTTAAAACGTATGGCCATTGACTTCGTACAATACAATAGTCTGTGGTTCAAGGTCGTATAAACAGATGATGCTTGGCTTGCATCTGTGCCTCTATTCAATACGTGTGCAGTATGGTGTAAGAGAAATGACACCACGCTTCAATTTCAAAGTATGAAATAATTCGTTTTCATCGTTGTTTTCAGTTATTTTCAACCCTAAATTTTTGATATGGTTTTTTTGGCTATTTAAGAAGCAATATGGATGAGTTTTCTGGTACAGTTTGACCAAATAAGGTTTTTTAGAAATAATTTTTTTTCTCGTTTACGCTTACAGATAGACCCAATATGTATTATATGTTTTTGTTTCTAAATCGTTGTAGCTACAATCCCTTAAAAGCATGCTTTGTATATCGCGGACACCCTGTATTCACCACCGCGTTGATAAAACAAAGGTTTCTTTTTAATAACGAACTGAACAGGCCTAAACAGTTGCTGTAATTTGATGCGGTTGATACACATATTTATGTATTAGGTTTGAATGTCAAAAACAGTTAAACTATTCCAGCGCAACTATTGCCGAGATAATATTTTATCTAATGTTTTTTTATAGTTTAACTCCTACAGTGATGTTTATAATTTTCTTTCTAATATATTTATTGCTTAATATTTTACGCTTTTATGATTTATTTAAACATTTGCATTCTATAGAACGAATTTAGAATGTGTCGCATTCTTATTAGAATGCGCCAAATAGTTTCCAAAAAAATCCTTTTTAGATCGAATGCACGTCGGTACCGTTATGTTATCATTAGTTTCTTTTATAAACTTTGATTTCAACTAATAATAACCCTTAACGGGAAATATTAAGAATAATACTACTTTTTTTACAAATGTTCCCAATTATTACTGATAAAATAACGTAAAACAGTGGCATATGTCATAAAATTCAAATACTACAACTACAACTACAAGTTTTGTTAGTAGTGCGGATTTTAAATACCAATATTCTGCTGTACTCATAAAACAATATCAAGTTCCTTCTGGTTCATAGCAAAATTATGTATTATCATTATATTTATGTATATCGCCCAAATATTAAACTCAATAAAAATAAAGTAATCTTGTAGACACAAATGATGCAAGATCGATAAACCCAGCCGTTGCCTTTTTTCGTATCCCTACATAAATATGTACATACACATAAGTTACATTTTCAAACTCTATAATCTGATGCAATATATATTGACTATTTTATCAACATGGTAAGTCTAAATTTAGTTGTACGGTATCAGACAGAGCGACGTCACCTAGACTTTCTGAATTAGATTACGCAGTACATTTGCTCCTCTCTACTGTTTTACTCCGAATTATTTTATAAGAGTGCATAGCTATTCTAATCAAGAAAATAATACATTCAGCGAGTTCCGACGGCATGGATACGCTGATTGTTACATAGCTCACCGATAACATCTATTTATCTCTAAATAGTGTTATACCTCATGTCGGGCGATTTGTATAATTGCACAAGCAAATAACTGCCATGCCTGTCCGCATTTTTGATTAATTAAAATTACATCGTCTGTACATGAATTATGTAAATTAAATCATGTAGAAAGGATAGGTGGTACTTAACCCTGTACAAACCCAAAAATTACTTTACAAAAACACATGTTTCATCGGATACTATGTTGTATTGTATAAACATAGTATTATATAACGCGGTATAAGCATTGAATAAACACACAGTTATTACATTACAGTTTATTGGTGTTTGAGAAAAGCTTTACTAATTATTACTTTTTTATTTTTGTTCCATTGATTAAAAACGTTACTTAGATGATTTGGCGATGTTCACACTTGTAAAATAATAAAAACCAACTTGTTACGCATTATTAAGTGGCAGCAATTACAGTATTATTTTCCATAATTATGTTATAAAAATTGTCGTAAGCCATGAGCCGTAAATACATTAAATGACTATATTATTGCGCGTTTTTTTAGTATTTTGATAAAATTTTATATTTTTTACTAATAAAATTTGGAAAATGACTCAATTTTATAAATGGGCGTACTGAAACTTATTCGTATTGGTTTATAATTTACTAAAAACACTATTTTAAATACTCCGAGTGCTGTTAAATGTACTCACTTAAAGAAGCCTAAATAGTAACTCAAATCTGCCCTTTGTGACCAAAACGAAAAGCGCATCAAACGCAACAAACAAATTTTTAAGAAAATATATAAATCCTCGAACTTCATTACGTCAGATTTCTGCAATAAGTGAAATTTCTTTGGGTGTTACAAAACTTAATAAAAATAATAATAATAAATTCAATCCTTTAAAATGAAAATGTGTCAAGAACTAAGTGAAGAGGATTTTGACAGAAGGATAGAGTTTTGTCAACAGATTACAACCATGGTTAATAATAATAATGAATTTGTCAGAAACATCTGTTTTTTAAATCAACGTAACTGCAGATATTGGAGTAGCGCAAACCCTCATCCGCTTGTAGAAGGACATACCCAGTACCTTGCAAAAATTAATGTATGGGCAGGCATCTTGGAGGACCAAGTAATTGGACCATTGCTTTTAACAAAAATCTAAACGGCGGATATGCTAGAAAATACTATTCATCCATTGATTACTGACTCCCTCGATAATCAACTGGATAGAGATAGCAATCTCCTACTTGATGAGGATAAATTACATTTCCAACACGATAGAGTTCCTCCTCACTATGTTGTTATAAGCCAGGGTTTAAACAATGTATTCCCGAATAACTGAATAAGACAAAGAAGACCAATAGAATGGTCAGCAAGATCGCCGGATCTGACGCCACTTGATTTTTTTCTATGGAGTTACTTAAATTCCGCTGTACTTACTGCCTCAATCCGAAAAGTTAGAAGAACTTCGTCACAGGCTTACTACAAACTGTTATGGAATTCAAAGAGAAGTTTTTGAAAACGTACGGAGCAGTTTCGAACGACAACCCGAATGATATAGCCGTCGCGACGGCTATATCATTTTTTGGCGAACTACGGACAACATTTTGAACGGTTATTGGATTAACTTTGTTTTTCAAAAAAATATTTTAAATTCGAAATAACTGTAAAAATAAAAATAAAGCATCTTAATTAGTTAAAGTGCAATTTAAATATGCAGTCTGGTTCCGATTCTCCAAAAATTAGAAATAGAGAGAACTAAAAGATCTTCTTAAGAATTTCGAGAATGAATCGATCAATTTCAAACAACTAAGCGTCAAAATGCTATTAAAATGAAGTATTACTCGATACCTACTTTCCATTTAAGATTCTTAAGGTGGTAGCTCCAGGGGATAGTGTGTTCAAGTAGGTGACCCAATTTTTGTACCAAAACTTGTCCCCCTCGATAATAATTCTTACGTGTTTCAGGACATTTTTAGTAATTTTCTAAATTTTCAGAAATTTGCGATGGGAAGTTTTCAAGCGAGCACACTGATACATATGCAGATAGTGTTGCTTCAGAATAGTGAAGTGTGTATTCAAGATCCTTTTCGCTTTCCACCAAGATAATATGCTTGATATAATAAAAACCAACAAATTAGAACCAACAGACAAAGTAAGTCATAGAAGTTAACTGCTGCTTACTTGGAACTTGAATGTATTATATTCAAGTAAATACATTTAGATAACTAGAAAA
This sequence comes from Popillia japonica, assembly GCA_004785975.1. Classification (NCBI taxonomy): domain Eukaryota; kingdom Metazoa; phylum Arthropoda; class Insecta; order Coleoptera; family Scarabaeidae; genus Popillia; species Popillia japonica. The sequence continues at coordinate 44,771 of SMLS01067702.1, forward strand.
AAGAAAATAATTAATCCTAAATCAACCACCGTAACAATAAATGGTGTTCAAGAGCAAATATAATGTGTATACAACCAAGATTATCTATGCAACTCGAAAACGAATTGCTTGAAGTAAATTTCTCGAAATAAGTTTTTTAAGCTATAACAGCTATAATGAACAGTATGTAACTATACACAATATACTACAAGAGACTATCCCACATAACTCTCAGATTACCTACGTTCCATGAATAATTTTGATTCTATTCTGCATTTGCAGCATTACGCTATTTTCGGAAAATTGTTTCTCTTCGATAGTCAATCTTAGCTAGCTATGCATTGCAACATTTTAAATAAACAGATCTTTGCCAAATGTTCAACAGTGATCAAGAAGTGAAGAATTACTCCTATGTCGATCGAATAAATAAGCCCAATCTAAAAAATTAACTCTTTATCAAATTACAAACCTTGTCGTGTACAACTGAAAATCATATGCTAATTACAACTTTCGGCTAAAATCTGCCGTATGAAGAAATTTATCTTCATGCATAAGTTCTTCGTTTAATGTTAAAAGTATTAGAACAGAGTGATAAAGGTAAAAGTTATACAAACACAATAAATAATACATGTCCAATAATTGAGTGTTGGTAAATTGCTATCTTCCGTTCGCCCAACACATTTATCCCAATGACATTCCAAATTAGTAATATCTTAATTGTAGATCGAAGAATCCAAGTCCAATAGCTATTCATAGCAGTGATTACCTCGGAATTGGATAAAAATCTCTTACGACCGAGCTATATTTTCAGGTTTGGAAACAGATAGCAATCGCTGGGAGCCATATCTGGGAAATAGGGCCAGTGAGGCACCAATTCAAATCGCCATTTATGAATTTTGGCAATTGCAGTCTAAGACTCGTGCGCATGTACGTTAGTCTGATAGAAAAGCACTTTTTTCTGTCACAAATGAGGCCATTTCTATTTGATTTGATCGCTCAATTGTGCGGCAAATTGCCATAATGCCATTTATTGCTTTTCCCTTTCCTAAGAAGTCGACCAAGATGATTCCAAAATACGGTTGCCATAACTTCTTCTTCTGCTAACAAAACCATTTTTGCCGTTTTTGGTGGCGGGAGACTTTGTTTGTCTATTATTTAAACTGTTCTTTGGTTTCGGGATTGTAATGGTGGACATAGGCTTAGCGACGATTATAAAACTGCGCAAAAAGTCCTTCAGATTGCAACTTGAACGTGCCAAAAGGTGGCGAGAAACACTCAAACGGTTCAATTCCTGCTCCGGTTTGAGCAACCACGTACTATTCTTCATTTCTGCTTCTTCAGATAAAATTCCCTACTTTTACTCTACGGTCATCCAACACGACACGGTAAAGTTTCTCTGTATCCGGGGCAATAGCCGTTTTCGGACGTCCATTACAGAGTTCATCATTCGTACGAGCACGCTTAAATTCACCAACTCCGTTTTTAGCCATTGAAAACGGAGGAGCGAACTCCAACAGTGTTCAATCCAACTCTGCTTTAATATGGGTTGGTGTAAAACCTGTCAAATGAAATTACTCTATCACTGCTCTCAATTTTTTTAAAAAACACACACGATATTCGCTTTGACGTACTGTAAAATGGAGACTAATCGAGAGATTGGTCTGTACTGTCATAGTTAACCTATAAAGGGATTATTCTACAGAATGTTAAAGATTGCTCCCAATTAGCTCCATCTCTGTATTAGCGTACCTACTTATCAAAGATTCTCGTAAGCATAGAAGTCAAGTTAGATTATTGCATGGGTAAGATATGACAGACTTTCTGTTTCATTGAAAAAAATATATGCATCTAGACTACCAACAAAGAACTAACGACAAATAAGTATTGAAATAATCATTTTGACTGTTTCTAATGTCATTCGAGTTTAGCCGATTTGGGCCGAAACAAGTACAATAAGCCCACCCCCCTTCCTCCACACCTGAAGGAACTAATAAGTTAAATGATCAAATTGGCGCTTTGGTATTACAGTATTATGACAAGAGAGCTATTCTTAAATAGGTATGCGAGTCAAACTGTAAGTATACAATTAGGGATTGCTTGATATGCTGGTAAACAGCCCTGATTTACGTTCCGATACCACTTTCAGTAGTATTTACCATTGTTACTTCAACTTTCGTCATCTAATATTAGTCTTGTTTTGGTTCCACACTCGAACCAGTTCAGAATCATTCTAAACGTGCGACCAAATAAAAGTTATGTTAGATATTAGGCATACCGATAGTCTATTATTATGATGGTCTACTATTAGAACTGAGTCTGAACCGTTAATAATGCGAAACCAAAGCAACCCTATTGTGGTTGGTTAAACACTAGTCCCACAAACTATTGTTTTATTTATTACAGTATTTGCTTTTGCTTGGCAATGCCATATAATAATAACAACAAATGCAATATTGTATACTGCATATTATAATTTATTATTTATTAATCTTGTAGTTGGTATGACATGAAAAAAGTCAGGTCCTCTAACTAAACTTTTTAACAATTACACACGTATTTTATATGGTCTTAATGATCAAGTTGTATTGTAACTGTGCTCAACTCAGTGATGCTTTCTGCGCTAACTACTGGCAAATTTGTTAGTTATGTTTTACAAACTGGATTGTTTTGAAATTTAAAATAATTGCTATCAATAGTGGAATGCAATAAACCAGCAAAAAAGTCATTAACTCATAAATATTTTGTAGCGGCGCCTGTATTATTCAACTGTTTATTTTCGTTATGCTCTTACGTAGTGATATCGCAACCACAATACATGCATACGAAATTCCTTAGATTCATTTAAGACTGAAGTGTTTGTAGCCCATACTGCAAGCGCGCAATGCGAATTTAATAATATCTCTAACGTCAAATATAATTCTGATTCGCATATCAGAATTATATTTAAGGCTTGATAAACTTCCCTAAATATTTAATTTGTTGTTGCAACAGCATACATGAAGTCATAATTACACTCGATTTTACACGATTCGTATGTGAAAATCCCAAAATTACTGACGACATAATCTCAGCCACTGATCTGGGTAATGTAACAGTTTTGATGCTGTTGGACTTTTCCAAGGCTTTCGATACCACTAAAATAATTTACAACCCATAGTGACACAACGAAAAGAAACATAGACAAATTACAAAGACAACAGAACAGGATATTGAAGATACTCAACGGACTAGATAAAAGAACAGCAACAACAGAAGTATACGAACGAACAAGCGAATTAGGTATCCGGCAACTTTCTAACTTTAAAAATTTAATACTAATACACAAAATGGAAAATGGATTAATAAAAAATCAACACTAAATTAAAAAGAAACACATAACCAGGAGACACTCACATATAAGAACTGAAAGAATCCTCATTAGAAAGTATAAAAAAGTCCCAATCACGAAGGCAATTGCACAATATAACAACTTACCAACTGAAATTAAACAGCTGAAACATACTCACTTCAAAAAACTGAAATAAAAATTAAGGAAAAGGAAAACAAGTACTAAACGCCATAGCTCTCTCAATACGGGTAGCTCGAGATGGGGCACTGTAATCCTATTATCTCGATATGAGGACAAGAGAGTGGGAACATCTGCATCTGATATATACATATGTAAGTAGTATTATGTTTATATTTGATGCAAATAAATCAAAAAGAAAAAACAATTATCCGTTGGTGTTGGCCATATTGCATTACATTGGTTTACATAGATGCTTGCGCTGTTTAACTTCTTTCAAGTTATTTAGATCGCAGAAATCAGCAAGTCTACACTAAGAAAGGTAGTTCAGATTTCATATTCTTGGAGGCTGGCGTACCACAGGGTTCTGTTTTGGGTCTACTGTTATATGCAATTTATACTTCGCTTTTTTTTGCTTGCCAATCCAGCGATTCCCGTATGCTTGTGTCAAGAAATCACGAGCTACTTGACTAAAGTGGGCTGATGCGCCATCGTGCATATATGTACCACATTGCATCTCTAATTGCTAATGGTACGTCCTCCAGAAATCCAGGGAACGTGTTTCCAAAAAGTTGCGATACACCTCTCCGGTAAGTCTCCCTTGTAGAAATACCGGTCCAATTAGGCACTCACCCACAATTCCAAGCCAAACGTTCAAGGAAAACTGATGTTGAAAACGATCTTCAACAATTTCATGTGGATTTTCGTCACACCATACATGGTTATTATGAAAATTGCGTATTGCATGTCTTGAAAAATTCGCTTCATCGGTAAACAGAATCATCATCAGGAATTGAGGGATTTGAACCATTTTGTGCAAAAGCCATTGACAAAATGCAATGCGAGGAGGAAAATCAGCAGGAAGAAGTGCTTGAACGCCTTGCATATGGAATGGATACAACAAATTTTCCTTCAGAATGTGCCAAATAGTCCCATTACTTACATCCAAAGCGTCATCAATTTTTCGAGTAGAAGTACCTCGATCTTCTTCAATCGCGTCTAGCATACTTCTTCCAGCTCTACGGTTCTTGCTGCCCTTGGCCTTCCTGCTCCTCCATTTCGTCTTAATGTGCCTGTTTCATAAAGACGCCGATGGATACTGTCGAAAGTTTTTCTATCAGGAGCAATACGGCCAGTAAATCTTTCAGTATACAAGCGCCTAGCTTCTAATGCATTGCCATCAGCAAGTTCATAAATGTAGTGCATGTCCGTCATCTGGGCATTCGTATAGCGATTCATGATAAGGAACTTCAACGAATTCGACACATACAAAATTATTAATCACGAGACTCATTCAATATGTCATTCAATATATCAGTGAATAAAACAGGCTTGTTTAAAAAAAAAATTGTACGCATGATAAATGGATATGCACTAAAATGTTTTTTTTACTAAAAAACGGTACGTTGTACCATAAAAAGTTCAGAGAGCTTTTTTCTTCACAATTGAACAAAGAATAAAAACATATTTTTATTTTTAGAGAAATAAAAAAAATAAAAAATGGCCTGTGACGTGCCAATACGCGCGCCACTGGTACGACTAAAACATCGTGTTGTTTTCAAAGTATGTGTCTCCCACAGCTATTAACACGCCAAAAATTCGCCAAGTCGTTTTGGAAAAATCTAATTTTTACTGTTTTTTTTAATTAAACTTCACCACGCTGTAGATCGGTAACGAAGCGTTTGCGGACCTATGTTTATAGGAACTTTTTTGTATAAAATGAAAGCACATTCACAGATCAGAGAATCAAGTATATGAACGCTATACAGGTGAGCTCTGAAAAAAACCTATATTTATGTGAAATTCATTCTAGCAAAGGTGGAAGCAAATACACCGAGCTAGTGTATAACCTTGACGCCATCGAGGATGGCGTATGGAGGGATGTGTTAGGGCATATTGTGTGACCCTTCCGGTTGTCATACTTCACTATTTACGATTTCACTGGGCGATCAGAAAGTATAGTCTTGCTATAGACAAAACATCGTAACTGCACACATCTTCCAAGTGATTTTCAAAGTAGAGACTTCTTTCGCCAGTCTGTCCGCCTCCACGCTAGCATTTATATCACTGTGAATTATTACTCACTTCTTTTTTTCATTCTATAAGGACGTTTCAAATTAACAGGTGCAAATTAATTTAAATACTCCAATATAACACAGCCTTTATGACTTAAATTAAAAATAGGTCCTTGGGGTCAACAAATAAGAGTAATAATAAAGTACGTCACTCAGAGCTCAACCTTTAAAAACTCAGAACTTCTACATCGTTGCAATCGACCAAGTCAAATTTTAATTCTTATTTTTTCAATATATGCCATATTTTTATACATATAAATTCAAGATAGAATAAATTATTTTGCAGTTGAGCACAGTTTATGTAACACTGCAGTGGTAGGTCTATTTGAATTACTTCAGGCAAGTATAAACATGTTTTTACTATTTGTGCAACAGCATAATAAATGCATCTTCTCATCTCACAATTTTTTATTTCTTTGTCTGAATCTACATCATGGATTCCTGAATAAATTGGACAATACACAATAAATGAACAAAACAAATAAATATTATAGTTATACACTGCCCCATTTCTTTTTCACTGAGAGTAGGAATTGACAGTATACTTACACAATTCATAATGAATGGTAGTTTAACTAATGCAATATCACCACATTATGGTATACATTAATGCATACAGCTTATCTACATATGTTTATCGAAATAGAAATCTAACTGTTGAAGATTATTTAATGCAGTTGAACAAATAATGAAACCTATTACATACTTATATGATTTTTTACTTATAAAATTAAATCTACTTTACCATGTCAAAACTTTGAAAAAGACGATAGGGAACACCGCATAAATTTTCTGGATACTGGAAATAATAAAATTTTGCTTAATATACATATAACAGTACCACACACTATGCGACGATACTTGGGGTTACTTTCTGTTCCCAGCAATATGTTCATGCATGTATGTATGTGAGTACATATGTACATATAAGTTACGTTTAATGACACCTATTTGATTGTAAAGAGAATTAAATATAGTTCTTAAATATCATAATACATTCTAAAGTATGTAAATTCAATAGCTCATCTTTGCTGCGGATGAGTTTATGTGACAGCACATTTTCTGTATTCTAAATCTACCTTTCCACGCGTCCTACTTACTGCTGTCAAATGATAATAATCGCTTCTATTTGCGATCTCAAGTCATAAATAGTAACTGAAGAGGTTTTACGTAAATTACCTTCTATCCCTGTTGCAGTAACTATTGTGTTCTTTGAGTGCATCTACAACTACACACTCCACATTTTGACTATTTTGCGGGTGTATTAAAGGAAGGATTAATTAAGTGGATCTTTTCTAAATGAATGGATGTTCGCTTAATTTTTTTACGACATAATTGTTATTACGTTATACTGGAATTTCTAATGTAATAAAGTTGTTACGAAAGTTATGCTTCAATACATAATTATCTCTTTAATAAATATAATAACACATACATATAATTAAACTACCTACAAATCCTTTTATATCCACTGTAATTTGGCAAGTACAATATCAGGGAAGTGTAGCCATAAAATTCTGAAAACAATACTAGTTGTCAAAATATAATATCATTATGTTTGCATGTGTAATCCATAATATACGCTTCTTTGAACATGTAACCATAAACTGAGAAGATACAAAACCGATAAATAATGAAAAAATTTAAAAACTCACTAATAATTTTATGTTGGTAGCATGCAACATTAAACACTTGCTACTCCTGCAAATACTCCAGCAAATTTACAAGAAACAATATGTAACCTACAATGAATATACCAGCTGTTGGTTCATGTCATGTCAGGAGTTCCACTAGGTTCCAATCTCGGGCCACTCCTTCTCATTTTATTTATTAATAACATAAAGGATATATAATTGCAGGTGATTTCTACATCTTTATAACAGTAAGTTTCATTGTTATTATCTGCAACCGACTGCTGCTAATGGTTTACAACTAATGTCGAGAAATACAGAATTGTGAGCTACACTAGAAGACAGAATCCTATTCTTTTCGACTATACCATCAATAGGACTTCACTTGTTCGAGAAACAGCTGTTAAAAGTTTTGGGGATTTATCGTGATAATTCTCTCAAGTTTGCTACTCATCGACAAGACATCGTAACGTCAACTTATTATATCAATTTCAAAATAATCTATAGCCATATTGTGTTAATTAATTAATCATATTTAAAGAATAAGAATGTCTGGGAATTCCGCTTGAATAGTTTTAGGATAATACAACATACATAGAGTAAAAAACTTTCATATGAGCACAGATATGCAAATCAGATAAATGATGATTATTTAATTTATGCTATAAGCCTTCTTTGATATTTTTATTTATTTACATAAGTACATGGATTTGGAAAACACTTGAATGGAATGTTAATGAGTGCATTTTTCCTCAATAACTGTTGGTCCTACATAATTTTTCAAGATATCCTTGTTTATTTAAAAACGGCGCACTAAATCTACCAAAATTCTAAAACCGTTACGTTTAAAGTGACTCATCGTGATATCTCTTTATCGACCCACCCTTATCCGAACCTGCAAAGAACTATTAACTCAAGAGAATTGCTTTTGTTGACGGTTGATCATTCACGAAAATTATATCGATGCTTAAAGAGCCTCCAGAGAAATAAAATAAAAACCCGTTCTCGGAAGCTATACTTGAACCATTAAAACACCCCCAAGACCAATTTGCAGAACTACGTTCACATTATTTTTTTTTATATGTATATAGAGCCAATCCTGAAATTATTTGAATGAAATTTTGGGACATCCAGTAGATTTTGCAGACTCATATCTTGAGCTTTCTAAAGGTGTTTTGTTTTGATCCAAATATTACCAATAATAAAGCATATCTTAGCTTCTCCCATAAGCTTGCATCGGCTTTTCATGACTTAATATTACACCTGTCGCTATAAACTGACTAAAGATGTTGCCTTCTTGCATTTACCATGCAATTTGGGAAACTGTAGAAAACCAAAATGAGAAATGATGTACTGGGATTTGAACCCTGCAACCGCCGAGAAAGATACTAGCCACGACAGCACTAACTCGGACTAATAATAATAATGAACAAGCTAATTTAGCCCTCCTAACCTTGAAAAATATAAATGAGACTCACCAAATTAATAGCATGTTGTTTATCTACGCCATGCTACTTTACAAAAGGCATTCTATTCAATAATATGTTCCAATGATATCGGAATTAAGAAGAACAATCTATTTAAGACACTATTTTATTTTAGCGGAGGACGGTAGAAGAAGAAACAGACACACACACATACAACATCAGTTTATTTTGATAAAACTTCAAGCTCGTAGACTTTATGTAAGAAATTATACATCTACGCTTTTTAACTTTTGATTTCTATTGCAGAAAAATAAACAATCACAACATGTTGAAGGCTTCCACGCCCCGAGTCTCTGTAATGAGGTCTTCCAAATCTTTGCTGCGTTATTGTAGCCTAATATATGATACGGATATGTTGCACTCTTATGACGCGGCTTAAACCCGAAAGTAATACACTACCTTTTCGTGTATTTTTGATTTACCTTTTTTGCCTATATTCGTATTTATCACGTCAACATAAGAAAACTTACTAAATACTTGAGCTTATCTTTACAATTTCCAATAGTGCTACATAAACAATGTCGTATTAATTGCGCGCTTAAATAGTTAGGTTGTCCATTATTAATCAATACCATCCATACGGTATACATACATATGTGCGTACATATGTATGTATGTAAGTATGTATGTAGTTTCTATTGTCATAGTTTTAGCAATTACTCAAAATTTTATTAGTTTAACGAGAAATTGATTTCGGGTATATATTCGTAAATTTATTAGCTATAAATGAGCAGTATCGTGTTATTTCTTATCAGAAATAAGAAATTAATGTATGTATAATTACTATTCTGTATGTATACATACAACACACGAACATTTAAAAATATAAGGTGTTATTGCGACTCTACAGGGTTGTCAAGAATATGCGATGGAGAGAGTACATGCTACATTGTTCTAAAATAATGCATTCATCATAATACATACATACCGATAAGGTAATCCGTGATGGATTCATAAAGCAAACACCAGATATTGAAAAAAGCATAGTTGCCAGTACCGAAAATGTGTGTATTGTGGTAAGGATGCGAGAAGCGAGTTTTAATTAGTAGGTAATATTCGATCAGCTGCATTCTAGATTCATACTGACCGCTGAGGAATATGCATTGGTAGAATAAAGTGTCTTAGTATTCGCTACTCTAATAGTGCAGCAGTATTATAATCCTTTTATCATCGCAATATTCAATTGTAATTTTAGTTTTGTATATATGTTACCGGCAATCTGTATAATTCAGGCATTCTACGCAATACCTAGGCAATCTATAGAATGCTTAGGGCTTCCAGGCAATGTATGAAATATTATGAATATTATTGTCTGTTACATACTTTACCTAGGTAATGTATACAATTCCCAGGGATGGTAGCTGCTGGCTCACCGGCAACGTGTAAAGTAAATAGAGTTAGGTCAATGCTATCTATGCAAGTACTTACCTATTAAATGACGGACAAATACAGCATCTTATATTTGCGCAAAATTAACTTTATTAAAATTAACAATAATCTTTATAGAAAAAATAGGTAATATACTTACTGCCTACTCAAGGTTAAATAAGTAAAGAAATATTTATTTCTTCTTACATGAGGAACTGTTGTGACATTTTGAAGTGCATAAAAAATTACTTTTAAAACATGGACACTTTTTAGTATCGCAGTGTTTTTTGCAAGTATATTTTACAATTCCCTGACCTGTCCCTGTAGATTGCAGATTCGCAACTGTACGAAGTGTGGTGTGTTGATTAGGACATCTTCTTTTTTAAGTAATGTTTTAGACAAATTATGAACTGCTGCCTTAAATACATTGTTTTTACAACACCGTGTTTTGTTCCGAGTTGATAAAGTTCGTCATCTGTTTTTTGTAAGACTGGCGCTAGTATATTGCAAGCATCACCGCGGCCTCTGTCGACTTCGGGTACAGGAATTCTTACAGTGATATACAATGGCACAGCGGGATTTTTTTCTAGAAGTTTTGAACATTTTCTGAGCTTGCTCTCTTAATTTGCTTTTGAAACTGAACACCCGTTGTCTCCTTGGTGCAAACACAGCACAAGAGCACTCAATGATTGCTCAGGTTCTGCTACTAAATTCGAATCGTCTATATATATATAATCAGGTCCTCATCTACCGTTAGGTGTTGAGGTAC